>JAULBW010053875.1:0-54079 GCA_032358265.1 Vaucheria bursata
ATGAAGTTATCTCACTTCCATCAACACAATTTAGGATGTAATAATATACATATTCTATCACAAATTCCTTGTGTTTAAATTGTATTTTACATTCCTGACACATACTTAATACAACTTGGTTGATCATTTCACTATTGTGTGTGACAGAAACTTTCTGCCTCTACTGCACATGAATTGTAGGGTTTGCTTTATCAATTTTGTTTGAAAGAAACAGTAGCTTAAAATATTCAATGCCAATAAAGATTTCATTAGTCCTGCAACAAAATACTTAACATTGATGTGTTTATTGCTAAAATAGCTTTAAGGTCACATGCAGAGCCTTTGTATCTTCAGACTTAGTTCTAGATGAAACTTGGGTAAGATCATTGCACCCATGTTTCTATTAATTTACTTTCATATGATTACTGTGTATATTTAAAACTCTTTTTAGTCCTATTCTTATTCTTTAATATCTTATAGAATAAAAAGTAATACTTGGGATAAGAGAAACTATTTTTTAGGACATTTTATGATTGCATGAAGTCCTATCATGTTTTTTAAGTTCAGAAATTTCTAAAGATTAGAGTTTTCACAAATACTCACTGCATTACATAAAATACTATAACCTATTGGGCTACATCTAGCCACCTCTAGCAATATATTCTGCCAAATCATGAGCTATCACTTTATCAATACCCATAGCTATCTCTGACTGCCACTTTTGCACTTGATTGCAGAAGCTGCCCTTTAAGCCCTCTCTATCACTGGTGTATAGCCATCTACATGAACTCATTGCAGCCTCCTCAGGCACAAACTTAGTTCTTCACACAGTCAGTCTCCCCAAGGCCATATAGTGACCTCCTTGGACACCTTGCAGTGACCCCCCTAATTCTCTACTCTTTGTTACTAATTTACAGGCCTAGCTCCTGAATTTCTGGCTAATCACCAAAATATCTTAGGCTGCAGATCAGCAAATAATCAACTGATCATCGATTATTGGATGATACACCCTGCAAATTATACTTGGAGTGCTGGGTCCACATCTGGTTTTATTTTCAAACTGGATCCACATTAAGTATTCCTGGTACACTGAACTGCGCCCAGCACTCTACTAATTTGGTACATACCTAGTACATCATACCAGGATTTCACCTAATATATAGGGTCTTTTTAGTCTTATTATTCTTCTACTGGATCCTCATCCAGTTCTGGCACAGAACTACATCCTCCTAGTTCCGAATACCTCAGGTTCATTCCCTCCCTCTAGCCTCACTGGATCTTTCCCAGTTTTGCCATCATTCTGGGTCTCCTCATGTTATGCGCATTCACACCCAGTACTAAATAATTTGGAATTTTACCTGGTACTTACTGTGCACTGGGTCACTGTTAAATGCTACACTGGCTCTGCACCTAGTTTCAACACCACATCAGCCACTGCATCAGTAAATTTCTCTCCTTTGGCTATACAGCCAGCCACCTTCTTAGGTATGTTCTAACAAAATCCTTACTATGCACTGGGCTTCTTTAAATATTACTATAGGTTCTCATCTACTGGTACCCACACTACACCAGTTCCTCAATTTGTGACCTCCCAGTTTATTTCCCCCCTGCTTTTCTGGCTCCCTAGCTTTTATTGGTCTTCAGTTGCTCAGGTTTCCTCACCACTTGGAGTTTTCTCCTGCTCTAAAACATTCCATTTCTGGGACTGCCTTCAACTCACTTCTCCCTTCCTACACACTAACAGATCACATTATTTGTCTCCATGGGTTTGCAGTACCACCATCTCTCTCAAAGGTCTCACAATTTACTGGCCTAAAGTACCAAACAGTATCTCCACTAATCGGGCACACTGCTTACTTGGCAGGGGGGGGAATGTTGAAAGTATTTACTATTCCTGGCATTTCATCGACTATTTGATCAATCCATCATGTCCTTTCATAGGAAGATTTATAATCTCACTTAGCAATACAATTACTCTAGCAAACTCTATTGTCTTTTACTTCTTCAGTACCAAATCATTAAGCAAGATATTTGACCTTATTTCATTTTCGGGCTGCAGCATCCCCATCAATTGCATCATCTAAATCCATATTACATGATGGTATAACCCAGATAACTTGTGTGACATGTAAACCATTGACATGATGTAATTCAATGTTGCTTCATGTCGACTTTAGGCTACTCATGATATTGACATGAATCACACTATATATCACTTTATCATTCACATTAGATCACCGTGGCCTCTAAAATCTTTTATATGGACAGAATGTAGACTCTAATACAGTACAAAAATATATTCAATTTCTTTGCCATGCTGACAAGTTTTAAGTACAACTGAAAATGGCAACTCAGTGTAATTAAGCTTCATTTTAAGGGATCGTCAAGAGCTTTAATAATACAACAGTTCAATATATGTCGAATCAATTTTTTCGATTCACAAATGTAAAATTCTGTTTCAATATTAAATACATTTATCATACTAGGCATAAAATATATTAATGAGGCCAAACACAGTTCCATTTTGAGCTATACTTTTGTATTCTAATATTAAACTATACTTGAAGCTACAAATAAATATTATCATCGAAAGTATCTAACGACTGCTCTGTAATTGAAAATTCTTCAATGGTATTGTCATCAAGAAATTTAAAGTGCCCGATAAAAGTTTTTTTGTGCAAAAATAATGGCAGCCAATATCGATCGTCAACCCACATTGAATCGTACGGCAAATCTGTTTCATCGTACCACTTAGGCATCATTTCACTAGTCTCCATTGGTTCGCCGGTCCATTCCGTTACTTCAAATACATGAACTTTCTATCATGTCAAACCATTAAGCAATAAAACAAAACATATTACATTAGAAGATTTTTTAAACTATTGAATGCGTGCGCAATAAAAGAGTTGAATCATAGGTAATATTTGGAAAAAATATCCACGCTCAGGCATATTTAAATGATAGTATATCATAAAGCAATTAGTAAATGTAAAGAAATTTACTCTAAAAGTATAACAAGCCAAAATGATCATAAAAACTTGGGATTTTCCATAAAAAAGTTAGAGAATACATTTCAAAACCCATGGTATCATGATTTGAGCATGAATATTTCAGCAAAAGCATTAGCCTCCACTTGGATTCTAATGCGACTTAATTTTCTATGAAAAATGCTAGTCAGAAAATTAATAAATTAAAGACTTTTTCTTAAACTGATTTGGGTGGAAGTTCAGTGAAGAAATGAGCGGATGAAATGTATTTCAATTGAAAAAAGTTTAGTGTTTTTCCAAGGTAAAAAAACAGTTCAGGGAACAAATTTTAAATTCTTCATCGAAATAAGAGTAATCGTGCTAAAACTGAAAGAGCGGCGATTTAAAGATAATTGACATCGCAATGCAAGCGCTACACAACTTTATTATACATAAATATACTGATTTCAAAACGAGAACGATAGAAAAATATCTGTGTTTATATCGGACAATATTATTCAAGTAAGCTTACCATTATGTATGCATAACTTGGCAAATGAAATGTCAAGATCGCACGTTTCTTCATTGTTATTGCCGCTATGCAACACTCTTCTAAAAGTTCTCGTCTTGCTCCTTCGTCAATAGTCTCACCTTTCTCGACCTTTTAAAGTATACTGTTATAGAAATTTGCCATTCATAGTCTACATAATATCATCTACACTCTTACTTTACCACCAAATCCATTCCATCGACCTATTCCAAAGCCCTGCCAATTTCAATCTTTAATGATTCAGACTTTAAATTAATTTGAGTCACAGCTTACTGTTTTCTTTAGTCCTAACAATATTTTTTTACTTCCAGAATTAAGTTTACGACAAAAAACTAAGGTCAGCAACTGCTCTTCCATTCCACCATCTGTTCCTGGCAGAGGCTGAACTGAATCGATCATTGTAAATTACGAACAACTAATTATATGATTAATTATTAAAAAATTTTGGCAGCCTTATGTTGCGTTCAAATTCGTACACAAAAATAGTCATTATACATAAGTATTTGAACTTACAAACTAGGGTTTAGCCCTTTTGGTGTAGAGGTTTGGGATAAGATCAGGATATAAGTAACTCATCCACCACCAAAAAGTGTACCTCTAAGTTCATTTTTTACTTGTACCACTGCAGGGTGACCTAAATCATGCACCACCAACGAAAAGGTTAATATTTTTCTTTTTCAACCAACAGCATTAACCTCCAGTAATACAATTCAATTAAACAAATTAAAAATTGTCCACTCCCCTTACCAAAACATTTTTCCTATATTTACAAAATTAAACATCCAAGCATACTATAGAATTCTTCACAAATATTTGCAATACTCCTGATTTAGTTTTTTTTCGCATCATGCATTATTTCAGAACGTATATTTTTCAATATTAACAAGTTTGTTGTATATAGTGAAACCTCATTAGTTGGACATTGCGTTGTCGAGTACTCAAATGTCCAACTTAAGGAGGGGTCCAGACGTCAGCAACTCTGAAAGAAAGTTATCATCTTGTCAGCTATTCAGCCAATTGAGGTGTCCAACTTGAAGTTTCATTATATCAACAACAGTCAAATATTCCAAATTTTCATGATGTGCTGTTTCGAAACATAAATTTTTAAGAACAGATGAATCAATTATTCTGCCTAAAATTATAAACAATTTTACAGAATATCCGGCACTGAAAAAAGACATAAATTTATACTCTGACTCTGAATCTTTGAAAAGCGATACATCCTTATTAAGTTCGTATAGTGAACTTTCCACTCTTGGTTAAAGTGCGCACTCCTTTATACGGTTTATATTTCTCGTTTGTCAGCTGAAGGGTATTAATCGATAGACCACTAATGCTTGCCACAGGGACCTGAAATATACCAAAATCATAAATAGCAGTGCAAATTAGATGATATTAATTCTAGACTGAATTTTTTAAAATTTCATCTATATCCCAATAAAAAGGAACAATTGCGAAGTTTTGATTCATCAAATTAATAAAACATTTTTTAAAAATTATGCATTTTTACCCGAGCAATTATGTCACTAAATTTCTTACTGCCAATGTCATCATTTTAGTGAAATGAGTTGTGATTATAGTAGGGAGAGTTGAAGCATGTACTAGATAAGAGCATGCCGACCAACAACTAATTTGGTGGAATTTCGCCAATGATGAACTAGAATGATAATTGATCAGTAGCATTTAGGAGAAGAATCTCTGTAAGTATAGATTTACAGTTCATACAGCCTGTAAGAGTGTGAAACAATGGGTATTATATTTGAATTCAAGAATTGATATGTTCTGTATGGTTAATATTCGTAATCTGTACAAAATATATGAATTACGAATCTTTTCGAATTTTATATTTGACGACTTGCCATTATTACTGTGGATTATGATTTGTATTACTTTACTGTCAACCAAATCAAGGTTTTGCATTTGCCCATGAAATCAATGGATATTTTCTGGTTCAAACAACAGAAAAACGTACCCCAAAAAAATTTTTTAAAGCATTATAGAAACATTCTCGATGAAATGAAAGAAACATGTTAGCAGGATACCACTAGAAAAAATATCACCAACATATATATAATGGTATATTTTTCCATAGGTTTTCCTTGCAAATTTAGTGCATATATGAGAGGAGTAACATTACATACACGTTATGCAAGAACATACATTTGAGGAAGTAGGCTGAAGAATATAGGCATTAAAATATAGTAAAATGCCTCAAAATTTGCTGCATCTAGACTTATGAAATAAGAGAGGCGAGAAAAAGCCACCATTGTCCAGTCTGGACTGAACAGACGTATTACTTATAGGTGTTATTGGTAAATTTCAGGGAATTCATATAGAATGTTTCAATTGTACTAGGAAAGTACAGACTTATATTTTAGATTAAAGTGCATAACAATACTTCAACATAGAATTGTTTTGTAACTGCATAACCAAATAATGATCATTATATTGAATAATATACTATAATACTAGCTGCATGAATATAATCAAATATTAATGGGCATGGCTAGTGGTATTGACAATACTATTCTAGATATTCTTGCCTTCCAAGCAATATGAATAGGGGGGCTCTCTTCCAGTCGTGCACCTGCTTGTAGGACTAATGACCCAACCATCTGAGGGGGTTTAAGCCCTACCCCGCTTAACGCAAGTTTACCTAAAGATTCAAAGAGTCGCACAAAAAAAATCTGCTGAATATAAACGTAGAGTAAATTTTGGATATAATACATCTGTCGATGTCACCAAATTCATTTGTTGCGTCCGAAATTCATTAAATACAAAAATCTGAAACTGAACTATACACTATATGACTTTTTCATTTATATGTTAAAACCGAAAATTCGTTTCAAGTAAATTAGCTAAGTGAATTTGTTAAATATGAAAATCTGAAGCGGAATTTGGCACAATTTCACCTTATTTTTTTTTACAAGTAAAAGTTTTTGAAGAGCAAATTCGCTTTATTTGAAGTTTACTGTATAAATCAAAGGAAGTAGCTATACAAAATCGAAGTATACCTACAGACCACCTAGCCACCTTAGCCGCCTCATCAAAAAGTACTGTCCCTACTGTTACAGTAAGGTTCGCTGTTCGTACTGCACGAGGAAAAGGGACTGTAACTTCGATATCTTCAACGTGCATAGCTGTTTTTCGACCTGGAAACTTCAAGCTGTTGGGTGCACGAGAGCCAATGCCCAGTTGAATACGTCCCCCATTAACCCCACCATCAAATGTTATGGTAGCGTTACAGTACACCGGAGGAATGACAGCGCCCGAAGCTGTACAATGTACATTGGTGAAAATATACAATAAGCCAAAAAAGTAGATATTAATGTTTGATTAGTTCTGCAGGAAAGTTTGACCACAGAAATTATCGGAAAGTCATTAACATGAAAAAACATATCCAAATGCTTGACAGCATTTATGGTAGGAAAATATATTTGGGAGCACCTTAAATTTTTTCTTTTATACGTCACAATTTTTATTCAAACATAGTTTTTAATGTTAAAGTGCAGTTCATATCCTATTGAAAGCGTATCATAAATGTGGGAAAATTTGGATGTCCATCAGTCGATATGCTAATGATATGCATGATATTCAAGAGTTTCAATTATGGAATATATAACTAATCGAAATGTTACATTATTATATAGAGTGGTTATATGAACTGTTTTCTCTGCAATGAACAAACACTTCATTTTTCTAAAGCTCAAATGATAAATATTTTCATAAAATCATAATCACTTGAAGTGAAAATTTTTTGTTTTTATTTGAGATATTGGATTATTCAAAAACAGATATTTTGATACAATAGCTGGCACTGCAATTAACTGTATATAATGATTTTCGGTTAAGAGGCTAATTTGGGGTCTGAAAAGATACAGTCAAATCTGTCCTAATACTCCTCCTCATAATGCACGCTATTTCATATTGCACTTATTTTAGAGCAGTGATTCTCTAATGTAATGCCCAGGTATACCATAGAATAATTGTTCTATTATTTAAATCTTACTTGACCTTTCAGAAACTATTATTAAATATGACGCTTCAACAAATATGAACTTATTTCACCTATATTATGATGCATTCGTGGTAGTATTACGTCATAAGTGTCTACATTAATGCTAAAGTGCAATAACTGGTTCTACACAGGCTCCAAAAAGCTAAAAATCATTTGCAATATACATTGAATATGCGCCACAAGTTAATTTGTATATAAGAAAAAAAAGTCTTGAAGAAATTTAAAATTTTGTTCTCATCGTCATTCCTCAAAATCATCAACAACGAGATAGCAATATGTCACGGTAAAATTACATTGACAAATTCACTTTTTTAAAAATTTTGCTTATATGAAAATTTTTATTCTGCCCAGTTTAGCTCAACATTTTGCATGCATAGCAAATTACCTCAGTGGCCGCAGAAGATTTGTTATATCAGACGCTTACTGTACTTTTTGAAAGAAATTATTATGGAATGCACAACTTGAAGTTTACCTGTAGCAACTCGATAACGCATGAGTTCAAATGAGCCATCTGGCGGGACAAAAGATACAACTCGGTCACGTTCGAATCTACCGTACCTAACACAGGGGTGAAAACTGCAGTCGTCCACTACCCCAGGGTCTAAAAAAGTGAGAAGTAAATCTGGAATTCCACTCAGATGACTTACGGCTTGGATACTTCCTGAAACCTATACATACAAGGTAAACCTCACATTCATAGACTTAACTTTTATCGAAATTTCAATTACAACAAACAAAAAATTATATTGTATCCAAGTTCAGGCTTCTTATTTTCGGACATAACAAATTAATTCGATATTTCCGACAAATTCATAATATCCAAAGTTTATTGCTGCATGCTCAAATAATCCAGTACGATGGAAAAAAAGTACCTTAAACTAATGATCAACCATCCGTTATACTAAAAATAATTTCATGAAACTTTCAAATCAGTATGGTTGTCTTGCTAAATTTTGGTGGATCAACTCCTATTTGATCACTCTGCCATTCTTTAGGTGATACATACTTTGAAATTAATTTATAGTGTTGATTTTATTGAGAAACGCTATAAATATGAAGTACAATAAAATAATGACTAGATAAAATCAATTATTCATCAATAATGCCCATCACTAAGAAAATTGAATCAGTGCTGAGCTAAAGGATTTTTTTAAAAATCTGGGAGTTCCCTAACCCTCTGAAACATTATCCGGTTAGTAAGCATGTATATGTTAAGCTAAAAAAGTATACCTCGCAACTGACAATTTTACCATTGGCGCCAACAATTGCGTCAACTTCTTCAATTATATCAAGATATATTTCATTTTGACTATATCGTACTCCAGCTTTACGCCATGGCATCGAAGAAATAGTCCCTACAAAATTAAATTTAAATTTGAAAATCAACGCTTAATAATGCCAGTGGATATCAGAGCACTACACTTGAAACATCCGAATGGACGATTTCAAATCACAGTGTCTCATTAAATTTAAATACAGTGAAGTCGGGCAACTTAGTAGGTTGGACAGCGGACACGACGATGACTATTTTAAAATAGTTTTTTTCCTCGTATATTTGGATACCTCTTTAAATAGAGCATTTGTGAGAATTTTGAGGTTACACTTAATGTGAGTAAATGCAAGTCATGAATGGTAAGCCGGATATATTAAGAACGATTGGCAAATATATGGACTGTAATTTAAAATAAGATCTAGGTTTAATGCATATTTTAATGAAACTGCGATTTCTATGCACAGAATTCATAACTACTTCTCTTAAATAACCACCATGTAAATGAGTTAGGAATAAATATCACTTCACTTAACTATTGTCTTTAATGATTTGAAAAATTTGTAATATATCCCTTGCTAAATTGACTGGTAAAATCAAACTTTTGGGGAATCCTATTGGTTCACTCTTATGTAATATAATAGCACCCAAGGTTAGAGCAAACTTTGGACTTAACGAATTTCATTTTGTCAAATTTTTGCTTTCAACGAATAAACAAAAAAAATTGTATTGTGTCCGAGTACAATTTTAGATTTTCAGGTATAAAGTACTTTTTCAATAACAAATCGATTTGGTCGTCACGACAAAATCTTTGCATTAGAAGTTTGCAGTACATACCATCTGGAAGTGCATCGCTTATAGCATCACTTCGCCCAGTAGCTGCGGCCACTACCCGCCCCATTACAGTGGGTGGCTTAATCATAGCCTTCAAGGCATTTGGCTCTGTAGTCATGGGGTATCCATTGTCCATCATCTCTTCCAAAAGTTGATAAACGAGAGAAAACGATTCTTTGATCGATTCCTCATCCACTGACCCAAGGTATTCGAATAGAATATCAAGAACCCGATGAAGGAATTCCATACACTAAAGGCAACAAACCATAATTTTTAATTGAAAATGCAAGCATTGTTGAAAAATAGAATACTTAAATACCATTAATTGATCATATTCGCTATTGAAATTCAAATTGTTAGCAAGTTGAAAAATGGGAAATAAGACTATATAGTTTGTTTAATTGTTTATCTGTTCCATTATAACTAACAACCAGGAGAGAATTGAATTGGGACTGTAACGTCGAATGTACGCTTCAAAGATGAAGAAAAAGATATGAATACATATATTTTTGATGATACGTATTATCAATGGATTCCTTCCATTTGATTGCAAGCTTAAACCAACAGGAATATTTATGATGAGTAAAAAATTCAGAAGTTCATTAAGACCCGGACTGTCATGCATAAAATTGCATGACTTTAAATAAAACTCACAAGAAGAGGTGGAAATTCCTGCTGAACTTTGGCAATTATGAACATATCATAACGTAGCACACTTATCAGGAATCCTTTTGTGACTGCCATAATCGGAGGAAGCTCCTCCCTATCGTCAAGCTTACATACTTCATCCCAGAAAAAATCGCAGACACTTCTTGGTGTCACTTCCCGCCAATGCTTTTCTATTAGCTATCTTATTTTGCACAAATAAGTGATTCATTTTAGACAAGAAAATAGTAAATAAGACAATGATTTCGAAAATGACGCGCATTGCTCTTTTCCAGGTATGTTCCATCAGCACTGAAGCTACATAGTTACCAATACAATGCATGTAAACATAACTCTTGTTCTTTTTTTTGCTCAATTTGACCTCATAGAATTGGCAAAAGTTTTCACTTGTCAATTTACAGAGATTCTTAAATTTGAAGTGAGGGTTGATTGATATCATAAATACAAGGAACTCATGATATATTCGAATCACGCACCACTTCGCCTGCGGCGCTCATAATAAATAATGATTGGATCATAGCTAAGGTCTTGAAATGAGAGAGAAGAATATTGAAATAGTGCTTAATCAATAGAAGAGAAGACGATATATTTTGGCTTTAATAAATCGTTTTAAGTCGACAAAATTTTTCTCTAAAGGAATTAATTTACATATCAGTGATAGCAAAAAACATGTCTCAAGGTGATTACCGAGTAGCCAATATATCCCTTGCTGATTATGGCCGTGTCGAGATTGAACTTGCGGAACATGAGGTGTGTGTGTATAGCATCGCTGAATATTCCATTTTGCAAGCTGAATTCGTTAGTTCTACATGATACCAGATGCCAGGGCTTATGTCATGCCGTAAAGAGTATGGTGTACACGGTGGTGTACTCAAAGGCTGTAGAGTGGCTGGATGTCTACATATGACGACTCAAACAGCCGTGCTTATCGAAACTCTCTGCGCACTAGGAGCGGATGTTCGTTGGTGTAGTAGTGACATGTATTCAACCCAAGATCACGCGGCCGCAGCCATTGCAAGAGACGAGAGTGCAGCCGTTTTTGCATGGAAAGGGGAAAGTTTAGAAGAATACTGGGAGTGTGCTATCTCTGCAATTACCTGGCCAGATGATGACGGTAGAGGTGATGGACCCGATCTCATTGTTGACGATGGTGCAGACATGACCATGTTCATTCACGAAGGCTTAAAGGTTGAAATTGAATATGCAACAAATGGAACCCTCCCAGATCTGGAGTTAGTTGATTCAGTGGAGCAGAAGATTATCCTATCAATCCTTAGCCGGGAAATTCAATATAATCCCAAAAAATTTTCCAAATTACTAGAGCGCTGCAAAGGAGTTTCAGAAGAAACAACTGGAGGTGTGTATCGCTTACATCAGATGGAGCACAGTGGTATTCTTCGTTTTCCTGCAATCAGTGTGAACGACAGCGTAACAAAATCAAAGTTTGATAATATATTTGGTTGTAAGCATTCTCTGCTTGACGGACTTTGCCGTGCCACTGATGTTATGATATCCGGGAAGACCGCCGTAATTTGCGGTTACGGGGATGTTGGAAAAGGGTGTGCGCAGGTATATAAATGATTGCCAAATTTTAATTTTTCAGCTATTCTTAGTTTCTATTTTTAAGCATGAATGAACTTAGAATTATTTGGACTCATCTCACGTCAATATCAAAATAATATCAGAAAAATTAATTTTGTCTATCAAGCATAGAACAGCAACAAATGTTTCAGCTTGTGCCGTGTTAAAATTCTGTAATCAGTTAATCTTTACCATGGAGCAGTTTTTTATTTCTGAGAGTGAAGTATCTGAAGTAAGCGCTGGTTATTCAAAATATTGAATGGTTATTATTTAACTTATTTTGGTTTTACTTTAATACCAATCCATAATAAAACAAATTGCATTAGTATTTCATGCGACTTTTTTACTGGCTGCTAGTAAATTTGACAGGTTCCGCAAGAGCTAACACCCTGAGCTTACGTCTGTATGAAAGAAAGTAGTATCATCTTAATTTCTCATTCATTTCCCGACTTTAATATAAAAATGTGTGCAGTACTACAAGCAATAAAATAATAGGAAGTATTCATCTATGTATTAAGATAAAGCTCTAATTTCGATTTTTTGGAGCTAATGACATCGCGGTTTATAAAAAAGGGTTTCTAAACATTTAACTTACAGACAAAAATTGACTGAACTTTTTCAAAACAATAGTTAATAACCAATTGATTCCATCAGATAGGAAAATTTAGGCTTGATGTTATTCTGGGACTGGTACGGGGTTGACCTTTTCGTTGGTATTGATATATTCATATTTCACATGGAATGGTTGCATTAGAGGGAAAAGGCTTTATTTATTCCTCTAGATCATTTTTAAGTGTTTTGTCACTATCAAAATTGAAATATTCTATCAATTTTGCTAGGATAACCCCTAGAAAAAATGCGAGAGCTCGAATGATCCGAGATTTCGAAATGATTTCTATTACCTTAGAGCTTTATGGTACATCTGAAATTGTTCATTTGTGTTACAAAATTAGTCGTTGATTGCGTATTTGTCATACCTACTGGTTTCAATGTTAGTTGTCTTGGTATCAGTAGTGGGTCTCTGGCAGTATTGCAAAGAAAGCTTGAATTATCCAAGTTCCACGAATGGCAAAATTCTTCTGTGATGTGATGCCACTATTGATCGGTACTACAGTAATATAGGGTACCCTTCAAGAAGTTTCTTTAAAAGGCACTGTACTCGCATATAATGTCTTGAGCAATCTAGTCATTTCTTGACATTGACTTATTTAAATGATGCATGCCTTTTAGTATAATTTGGTAAGCCACTGAAAAATAGTTCTATTTGGTGAGTATCTTTTATAGTAGTAGTTCTTATTGATCTGATGTTTAATATCCTCATATACTCTTAGTAAAAATTTATTTAATTGCAGGCTATGAAAGCATCAGGGGCATTTGTTTATGTCACTGAGGCTGATCCAATTTGCGCATTACAAGCTGCAATTGCAGGATACAGAGTTGTTCGAATTGAAAGTGTTCTTAAAATTGGGGACATTTTTATTACCACGACTGGTAACAAAAATGTCATAACCGAAAATCATATATCAATGATGAAGAACAATGCAATCGTTGGAAATATCGGACATTTCAACAATGAGATTGAAATGGACAAGCTCATTGAAACTACGGAATGTATGAATATAAAGCCCCAGGTCGATAAATTTATCTACCCGGATGGCCATGGGGTTATTATATTGGCTCGAGGTCACTTGTTAAATTTGGGGTGTGCTACTGGCCACCCTAGTTTTGTCATGTCAACGTCATTCACGAATCAAGTATTGGCGCAGATTGAATTGTGGCGCGAACGCGAATCCAACAAATACGAATCAGGTAGAGTTCATGTTCTTCCAAAAGCTTTAGATGAAAAAGTTGCAAGATTGCATTTAGATGCGCTCGGTGTTGAGCTGACAGAACTAACCAATGAACAGGCTGATTATATAGGGGTTCCTGTAGGGGGGCCCTATAAGCCAGATAGTTACCGTTATTAGTTTAATTGGCCAATTAAATACAAACCAATCTTTTTTATGGGCAATCATTCGAGGAAAAATGGCATGCAAAATTTGTAGCAAATAAAGTTTAACTGAAATTTTGAAAAGTGCAAATTTCGAATGGCTGAAATGGATAGAAAAATGCAATTGTTTTATGGTAGTTTTTCTGTGATGTTTTTACTTTACCTCTGTACGCAAATTTTTGATTTGAATAATGACTTAGATACAGATGGTACACCGGTGTACCTCCATGCCTTCATGTGGCTTTTTATTTTTGGCGCAATGTGAAAAGGTCTGCTACAAGTGAAACCAAAGCAGAAGGCCAATTAAACTCATCATTATTCAAGGTAAAGCCAAATGCCTCAAGATCAGTTTAACTTTTTTGTTGAAAATGCCTGATTAGGATGTACTGCAGTCATGATAAGCCACAAGAAATATTAAGAGCTGTAAAGCAAAGATATTAACATTATAAAGTGGGTGCCTTTTTGACAGACTGTCCTATTTGTAAAAAGGCTTGATGCATGTTCCGAAAGGTTCATGTACCAAATAGAAGATAATTTCCCACATGGTCAAGTTGTTAAGGAAAAAACTAACTGAAGTGGTAGAGAACTTGTATAGAAAAAGGGCACAGGCAGTGGACAGTATTGCGCATTTGTGGATAGGAATGGTAATGTATTCTGAGGCCAATGAGAGGGGGGGGGGAGGTTAAAAAAAACTACCAAACAGGAACTGGATGAAAATCATTCAGTTTGGCAGAAATTTCAGAAACCAGAAAAGTTTTAGCAACAGCAAATAATGTTGGAAGATAAATAAGGGGAATGCAGGATATTAAGAATCAGAGCTCTGAGGGGAAAAAAGAATGGGTAAATAGTGTGGTCTGTATAGACTTGAAAAGCATGAAAACTAGGTCCATTGTGGAATATTTGCATAGTAGCCTAGAAATGCTGTTCACATGTCAACAAACAGACATACATAAACAAACAAGAAAATAATATAAGACTTTAGTTGGATTCAAGGCAAGAAATTGAGCTTGAAGTTGAAATAAAATCGGAAAAGACACTGCAAGTCCTAGGGAGTTGGGAGAATTATAGTGGATATAATCAACTACGGAATGTATTACAAAGTGTTAGGAAAATACAAACAAAACAAATAACACAAGAATAGAAACAGCATTTGATATTAATCTATATATATTACAGAAAGAGAGACAATTTTGCAACGCACAAAACTTGGCAGCAAGAAGAACAAGGTTCAGTTCTTTAAATTATTTTGGAACTGAAACTGGAACCAAACTGAAAACCAAACTGAAACCATGGATATATTATACTGTAACTACATAGAATGAGAACTACCCCTAAATAAAGTTAGTTTCAAAAACAAAGAAATTAGGAGATTATTAAATGTTGAAATCAGAAACCAAATAGAGTCCTTAGAGACGAGCTTGCACTTATGAGTATAGTAAATATAAATTGGCACTTTGACAACTGCCTAGGATACAAATTGTTTACCAGGATAAGCATAAATGGGGATTTCATACTAAAAAGAGAAATACTAGGTTCAAGACATGAAAGAAGGGTGCAATGCTCACAGGAGATGCAAAACTCATAAGAGATGAAGTATACTGAAAATTCATGCTTACTCTAAGGGAATATGTACATTAATAGGTAATCAACAATGAAAGGTTGTTAGGTATACAGTGCAAATCAAGAGAGCATGAAATAGTGGGGAACGATGCATAATTGGACTCAATTGAGAATGAAACTGGCAAAGCACATTGCATGAAGTGACGTATCCAAGGCTAACTTAGTACTAGGAACCCAAACCCATCAGCCAATTCTGAGCAATTATGCAAATTTCGAGTAAGTAAGAATTACTTGTATTTTAACAAGTAATTAGATATTTGACCTTGTGAAGATTACTCTTTGCAATGTTGTTAGGAACTCATATAATTGTTAGGACCTAATATGTTTCGCCGTGTCATACAATTATGTTTAACTGTATTTGTTACATACGGTTCTTTCAGGGGAGTTGTGGTGATTGTTCGAACTAACTCAACTTATATGTGTGCAGAATAAGTTGTAGAATGTTGACAAGATTCACTCTCGTCAACACAGGCAAAGATCAATGATAATAGTATATTAATAATATTTTTGTTCCTTGTATTATCCGGTCTTCGATTATATATATCGATTATTCATTGGTCCTAACAATAATCTACATATAACAAGCATTTCTCTTCTTCTGCTGTATTGCCCTTGTCTGTTTATTAGTTTTTGACAGTTAGCGAATAGTTTTTGGTGAAATTTGAGTTAAATTTAGTTCAATGAGTAAAGATACATTGTTAGCGTATTTAAGCGCAATTCAAGGAGAGATAATGGAGCTACAAAGCACTGTAGCTCATCAAAGCAACGAGATATCACACTTGGAACGTGTGGTAAAGGAACAAAACCAAAAATTGCACAGTTAGAAGTCCAACAATCACAAGGAACCACGGTGTTGCTTAGTGAACCGCGCGTAGCAGATCCAGAGACATTCAGTGGTAATAGAAAGAAGGCAAAGCAGTTCTTACTCCAGCTTAAAAATGTCTTTAACGCACAGCCATCTCAATTCTCAGATGGTAGATTAAAGCTTGCATATACTGTTTCATTTCTTTGTGGACCCACCTTCATGTGGGTTTCTCCTTTTTTGGAATCTGATCATAGAGTAATGCAAAATGCGGATGAATTTTCAGAATTGTTCCTATTAGCTTTTGGCAATGTGGATTGAGGACAGGAAGTAGGGCATGCAATTCTTAAAATTTGTCAAGGAAATTGACCTGCAACCGTCCTAGTTTCCAAATTTGAGAGACTAGCACTAGAGACCAAGTGGCCTGAAAGTGTTCTATTTAGCCATTTCTACCAAACACCAAACGATATGTTGAAGGACAAAATATGTAAAGTTGAACAACCAGATAGCATAGAAGAGTATTATAAATTAGCAGTTTGCTTGGATAATTGGTTTTTTGAACGCAACCAAGAACAACAAAGGACTAGCAGTTCCAGAGATCAAGTATTTCCATCGTCTAATATTCAATCCCAAAATACCAATGCAATGATAATAGGGACAAGTGGCTTTGCACCAAAGACAAATCCAAGAAAACAATCATCGTTCAAGTGGTAGAAGTTACAGAAGGAAAAAGAAAAGGTGAATGATGACCAAAGTTGTTCTAGTAGTGAAGGAAGCGTACACAGTTGTGGTCTACTCTCAAAAGCTGAAAAATACAAACAGCATACTAATAACCTTTGTCATTACTGTGGGGGTGACAGTCATTTAGTTGCTTCCTGCCCTTGACTGACAAAAAAACTCAAGGGCCTGCCGCTGAAGGAGGCGCAGATGGGCCATATTAAATCCTCTAAAAAAGATTCATTTGGCACAAGGACATTTGCCGGTGTCACCTTGAGGCAGACATTAGAACACCGGTTGTATCTCAAATTGAATTGCATTAACAGTCAAGATACAATTTTGGACAGAAAGGATGCAAGTATATTTTCAGTTGATCTGAATGTGTTAAACAGTCTTCAGGCTAGCGCTCTTGTGGATTCAGGCTCAGATCTTAGTGTGGTGGGGAAGGCATTCTTTATTTTGACGGGAGCAGCTATGTGTTAGGAATTAACCTCTAAGAGAGTTAATTCTATTCTGTAGCTGCGGTACGTTTCTCCTAATGCTATGTTGAAGCTTCAGTTCTGACTATGAGAACAAGTTCCAGTTTAGATTCTGAGAACAAGTTTCAGTAAGTAATGTTTTGTTGCGTTGATGAAGTTATCTCACTTCTATCAACACAATTTAGGATGTAATAATATACGTTTTCTGTCACAAATTCCTTGTGTTTATGTTGTATTTTACATTCCTGACACTATGTACCCGTTAACAACGCCTTTATAGCTAGAGGTCATTGATGAAAGTATGCTGAAAATGGGTAATATTATGCATTATACCTTCTTAACATTCAAGTATCATGAATACTCATTTCAGTTTAAGTTTCACATACTGAACCATGGTCATCGTGATATTATACTGTGCTTGGATTGGTTACAAAAATTCAACCCAAGAATCAATTGGAAAAAACTAACATTGAAAGTAAAAGAAGATTCAGAAGAGAAACCTCATTATGCAAATTCATTGGAAATAATGTATGAAAATGAAGATGAATCAGATGATGAATCTCATAGTGAAGCAATATTTCTGGTCAAGTATTTAGTTGCATCAACTTACAACATACTGAATAATAATAATCCTGCTAAAGATTTTGAATTTCAAAATGAAATTGAGAGTATAAAAGTGGAATTACCCAAGCACTATAGAGATTTTTCAACAGTATTCTCTAAAATCGAGAGTGAAATACTGCCTGAACACCGTAAGTACGACATTTTCATTGATATTCTACCAGAAAAGACGGTTCCATGGGGATCCATATACCCATCGTCCATTCCTGAACTTAATGTATTGAAGGATTATATCAATAATAATTTAAAAAAAGGGTACATTTGCCCTTCTAAATCCCCTGCTGGAGCACCCATATTTTCTGTAAAAAAAACAGGGGATCTAAGACCTGTTATTGACTTCCGTGGACTAAATGCAGTTTCGGTTAAGAATAGATACCCATTGCCCTTAATTTACAAATTAATTACCCATTTCACAAAAGCCCGGGTATTTTCAAAGATTGACCTTCGGGGGGCATATAATTTAGTACGAGTGAGAGAAGGAGATGAGTGGAAAACTGCTTTTAGATATAGATTTGGCCACTTTGAGTATACCGTTATGCCTTTTGGACTCACAAATGCCCCAGCAGTATTCCATGGCCTAATGAATGATATATTCTATGATCTATTGGATGTCTACTGCATTCTGTACCTTGATGATATTTTAATATATTCCGATACAATAGAAGATCATTAATTGCATGTTCAGACTAAACTTAAATGCATGCACAGTAATGCACTATAAGTAAAGCTGGAGAAATGCAAATTTTCCAAGAATCAAATCGAGTTTTTAGGTTACATTATTTCAAACATGGGTATTGAAATGGACCCAAACTGGACTGCCAATATATCAAATTGGCCAATCCCAACTTAGGTAAAAGAATCACAATCCTTTTCGAGATTCACAAATATCTATCATATGTTTATACCTGACTACACTGAAACAATCCAGCCAATGCTAAAATTACTTAAGAAAGATACACCATTTCATTGGTCCACAGAATGTTAATCCTCCTTGGATAAATTACATAATGCTTTTGTAAACGGGGATATTATAACACATACCGACACATCCAAACCTTTTATACTAGAGGCGGATACGTCCAATTTTGCACTTGGCAGTATCCTATTGTATAAACGTGAGAACACGTGGCACCCTATGGCTTTCTATTCCAGAAAACTAACACCCGCCAAAATCAATTATGAAATACATGACAAAGAACTATTGGCAATTATTGCCTGTTTTTATCGGTGGCATTAACTGTTGTTGAGTAATACAGAACCCATTCAAGTTTACACCAACCACCAAAACCTTCTCTACTATACAAGTACTCAAAAACTGAACCGGCGACAGGCACGCTGGTCAACATTTTTGTGTGATTTTAAATACAAAATTGTTTATTGAACTGGAAAAGACTCCAGAAAGCTTGATGCATTAAGCCAGCGTATCAATTATAAAGTACACAAAGATGAAGAATGTCTGGAGATTTAGAATAGGGCACTGCTAAATAAGGACAACTTTCTAATGGCAGCCACTAGAGTACCAAAAGTTAATCTACTGCAGAAGATAATTGACAAACAAAGGGGTGAAAAACAGATTTTGGAATTCCAGAAACAAGGTGCTGTTACTTGTATTGATAACTTTCTGTATTATCAGGAAAAATAATTATGCCACGCAAATTAGTTCCCACAGTCCAATTTAAATGTCATGATCAGTTATTAGTGGGCTATCCTGGGAGCCGGAAAACATTTACAGTTGTCAACTGTTCTTATTGGTGGCCCTCAGTATGCAAGGATGTGAACGATTATGTACAAAGTTGTGATATTTGTTCCCGCACAAAATTGATTAGAATGAAACCAGCAGGCCTATTATAGCCATTACCTATTGCTCCACAACCCTGGTTCTCAATTTCAATGGACTTCATAACTGATCTGCCCACTGTTGAAGGTTTTGACTCAATATTGGTCATAGTCAATCGTTTTTCTAAGATGGGACACTTTATTTCCTGTACCAAGACAATAACATCAGCTGAATTATTGACCCAATTCATCAATAACATTGTACAGCTGTATGGATTACCTAACAATGTTATTTTAGATTGAGATCCTCAGTTCAGTTTGCAGTTCTGGAAATCTATCTTATAGAATCTCAACATTCAATGTAATTTATCCAGTGCCTTTCACCCACAGTCTGACGTCCAGACTGAAAGTACCAATCAAGCACTTAAACAATATCTATAAATCTATGCGGATCCAAATCAACTCAACTGGGTAAAGAATTTAGCACTTGCAGAATTGGTGTACAATTGCACGTACCATGATGCTATTGAAATGTCCCCTTTCATGGCTACATATGGTTTTATTCTGTTTCTTAATTTTGATACAGAACTTGTTGAACAGACACTACCAACACATATTGGGCAGTATGGTTAAATGACAATCACATATTACCAAAATTACAACTGGAGTGGATGACAGGTCAAATGAAGAAATATGCTGACCAAAAATGTTGACGTGTGGAATTTCAAGTTGGAGATCTAGTATTTTTAAACCCCCAAAATATACCAACATAAAGACCTTGTAGAAAATTAGATTGGAAACAGTTTGGACCATTTTCAATTTCAGAAAGAATCAATGCTGTCACATATCATCTCAATCTACCACAGTCATTTGGGCACATACACAATGCATTCCACGTTTCATTGCTATAAAAGAAAAAACCAAGTAACATTATTGGACAAACAAATGTTAATCCACCGCCTCTATTGGTTGACAATGAAGGTAAATTATACAAAGTTGAAGACATTTTGGACGCAAAAAAGATCAATAGCCAGATTAAATATTTAACTGCATGGAAAGGATATACAGCTGAGCACAACACGTGGGAGCCAGAGCATAACTTACCGGAGTGCCAAGATTTACTGGATGAATTCAAACAAGAGCGCATAAAGAAACCAAAGAATTGGCCTGGGGGGGGGAACTGTTTGGAACCCAAACCCATCATCCGATTCCGAGTAATTAGGCAAATTTTGAGTAAGAATTATTTGTATTTTAACGGGTAATTAGATATTTGATATTATGAAGATTACTATTTGCAACGTTGTTAGGAACTAATATAATCTACATATAGCAAGCATTTCTCATCTTCTGCTGTGTTATCATTGTCTGTTTATTAGTTTCTGACACTTAGTATGTGGTAAAAGGCAGCATTATGTGAGGCATGCTTGGAAAAAGTCAAAGATTTGCCAAGAGTAGCAGAGGTAAAAATTGCACATAATGTACTTTAGTTCTAAAAGTGGAAATGAAATTAATGCAAGTGCAGTCATGGCTTCATACTTATTCTGTCAGTTTTCTATATTTAAAATTCATAAACCCTCAAGATGAACTTTGTGGACCACTGTCTCTGCAGTGTTACACTTTCTGGTATGTTAAATGCAAGTTGCATTTTTCTCTTTCCATTCATATTCTCAATTTTTTTATTTTCTCTCTGTCAAGTTACTTGCTTTGTTCTGCCTTCACTTTTATTTATTTATCACAATTCTAGTATTTTGGTGCCTTCTTGTTTTATTTATACACTTCCTTACAGGTCATGAGCTTGGCCCTTTCTGATTAGCATCTTTCCTTTTCTCTTTTTAAAAATTTGCTGGTTTGCTTTTTCTTTGCTTTCTTGACTCTTTTTGAGTCTTTTTTCTCTCATCAATTAGCATTGTCTCTGTCAGGATTTCTATGTGTTACTGCTCTAATTCCCCACTACAGATTGTGACCCGTGACTCATTGCATCTGTCCATATCTTTCTTGAATCACAATATACTTCATTTCCATTTTCGATCCGACTATCCGTGATTCTGCAGGATCTGTCCTATAAACCCAACAGTTCATTCCATGAAGTTTCTTTAGTGATATTTCCGATCTATTCGCAATTGCAGTATTTTTACATCACTGACTGAAATTGGAATTTATTTTGGTTTCCCGTAAACTTCTTTGCAATTTCGAAGAGGCTCTTTAGAATTCTTTAAACTCTTGTGCGTTTTGCTTCCTTGAAATCACTTCTCTACTTTTCTACTTCTCCCAGCAGAAGTACGCTAATCCTAGCGGCACGCTCCCATAGCGTGTGATAAGTAACAGTCCATAAAATAAATTCTTTGTCTTACCTTTCTTTTTATTTGTTTTTGTTCCCTCGCGCTGTGAATACAATCACAGCGCATTGTATAAACTAATCTTTTCTTCTTTTTTCTTAACAGTCTCTGTATTGCTGCATCTTTTTTTGATATCTTTTTTATCTTCTAACGTTAGCTCCTTTGTTCACATTTTCTTGATCCTTTTTTTTCTCTTGTACTGTCCTTACTTTTTTTCTCTTTTTCATGTCATGGTGCTTGCATTGATCTGCTTTGACCAATCCAAAATGTTTAATTGTCTCAACTAAAATCTGGTGATATACTGTCTGTGTAGTTGCTTAACTTTTGGTCATTTTGGTAGTTGTAATGATTATCTGAAATTGTTAATATTTCACTTATGGCAACAAGTAGGAATGCAAAAAGAGTAAAGAAGAGGGCATGTTTACAAAAGTTAAGTAAAAATATAATTTAATAAACTCAAAAATGCATAAGATAAACTGTAGTTTTTTCAAATTCATCTTCAATGGGCAGTCTTCAAATAGACACTGCAGTGTCGTTTATTGTAATTCGGTTCAACTGTATTGACGTTTTATCCATCAGTAGAACATTTTACTTGTTTAAAAACAATGACTCAAAAATGGGATGATTGAAATTGTCTTTGATGGAAATCAAAAGTCTGGCAGATGGATAAAACTGATGAAGCAATAATACAGAAGTGGGAGTATAAAAATTATTAGAACATTTGTTAGTCCTGCTATCTCTTTAAGTCACTATGACATAACTGCTTGGCTATTTCCACCAATATATGTCTTTATTCACCTATATTTTGCCTACACCTTTTCTATAATTTTTGCCCCTTTTGCCTATTTGCGCCTTTTATTCTGTTTACACTTTAAGTGCCAAACCTTTTATGTCTACACCTTTGCCACAATCAATTACAAAATCCTTTGTACACTTACTCTACAAATCGCCACGCATCATCTTTCTTATGGTTACTTGGAAACTTCTTGGATTATTTTCTACAACCAATTCAACCTACAAAAGAATGATTCCATTTTCATCATGCTCCCCCAAAACTCTTCTTTACCAACTTCAGACTCTGCTTCAACTGACTGGATATTATTTTAGAGCAGTTATCCAAGCTTTAACCTTGTTAGAATTGGTCCTTTTATCAATTACTCTGCTTTATTTCTGCTGAAGATAATTTCTTGGAATTACATAAATAATTCAAGAATTGTCATAAGAATACATATGGAAATTATTGCATTTATATATGGACTAGAAGATGCAGCAAGATTCACTGGAGAGCCAGTTTCAAGGGCAGTTCAAAAGGGTATACTGCAGGAGCTAGCAGGGACATGTTTATTTGTTCAGTATTGTTTTTCTGTTCACTCTTCATAAGTTTAGTAAAACTTCTACATTTTATTAAATCTTTTTGCATTTGCTATTTTCTCTCTGCCTACATTGGCATTCATCCCACCTTAGGTACCAACAAATATATTATATTATTGTATTGTCTTCTCCTTTCTCTTAGCAGAAATAGAGTCAATGGAATTGATAAACTAAAGTAGATAAACAGTCAGTTAATAAAGTTGGTAAATGCATTACTAATCATGCTTTGCAAAAGCTTTGGTAAGGCAGGTGAAATACTGAGCATTCTAGACAATACGTGGCATGCGGACAGTAATGGTAGTGGTCAAACAGATCAAACAGTACACCAATGTATTAAGATTGAGTAAAAAAATGTAAGCAAAATATGGTTAGTGAGGAAAGTATCTGAGAAGTAGTTGGGCACAGCAAATGTTCTAACATAAACAATACAGTTTTCTTTAACTGGTATGGGGTTGACTTACCTTGATACATCAAGTAGGTGCTTAGCTGCTGAAAATAAAATTGTTTTTAGATGAATCAATGTAACAGTCAATCATCAAGGGTGTGCAAGTACAGACCATGAAGCAAATAAACAGCAACACTGAGTTTGGTTGGAGTGACTAAATTCATTGAAATTTCCTGGCTCAAAAGTCACAACAGGCTCACAAGAGGAATATTATTTTTAGGTATGTCAACCACTTCACTTACTTGCAAGCATAATCCCTATCTATGGGCAACTATACTGCAAATTTTAAAACTGCACTTAATACATTGCTTCTATTACAAAGCTGCTTGCACCGATGTGTAACTTAGGACTTTGATGAACTATAAGAACACCAAATGTCAATCTCATGCAAGAGATTTGATCATTCTTTGCTTTATAGATTTGAAGGTATCATCTACTTTGTGCTTAATTTAATTGCACACTTTTAATGGTGCACTAAAACGATTTATCTTACAAAACCTTCTTGTTATGCACAGGTCACCTATTGACCAAGATGTACATGGTGTTATGAACGTGCAAGCAAAATAAAATACACAAAATTACAACAGCAAGGAAGTACATTGTATCCAAACACAACTATATTGCTGGAAGTGAATATACTTCACAGGAGCACACAAATCCTAATCCTAATCCTAATCCATAACCATAGCTTGCCACCACAGCCCAATATGTCGAACATTGACTCATCTCAAAATTTCTATAGAATTCCACAACTATAAAATAAAATTAATTCCTTAAATATTTTATTCTTAACACATAGCTGTAGTCCTACTGACCAAAGAGTAGGGGGCTAGGAATTGATTTAATCATCTCAGTTTATCCCTACAGATTAGAAGTTCTTAATTTGTTTGCTTGAAACTCCTGGGAAATTGGATGGATAGTATAAATCAGAAGTCTCACTAGTCTGAATCTGGGTTGTATACTTTGTTGTTTATATATATTCTGTACTGACTGAAAGTCCAATGCTGATTGATTAACTCCTCACACACAATGTCATTATAGTCTAGGGACTTTGACAGAATTTCATATCCCTGTATTCCCCACCCTAGCTGCTTGTGACCTCTTGAGGTGTGGTGTGATGTATACATTTAAGACTTCTTTCTAGTGATTAATTAATCAATGGCTTTGATAAATTGTTCCACATCCTAAGCATTCTGACCCTGGGTACATTTAATTGCCTCAAATATTATTTTGCTGAGCTGAAACAAAATTAATTTGGTTCATTTTTTTTATCATAGCATTTAAGTATTTTCTCACTAAATGTACATTTTGATTTACACACTAGTTGAATCAAAACTATTTTAGGGAATTTTACACAAAAGGACTGTGACACTTGTTGAAGATCAAATTTATTTCCAAGTTTTACAGATACTGGAGACATCAATTAGAATCTATCTATCTAAATGCTATCTCTGTTTTTTCAGTGTTAAAAATCAGATGCAGTTAATGTATCAAAAATTTGTCATTTGTCTGAAAAATTACCAATAAATTAGATTTGCTTAAGGATTTGAGTTTAAGTTGGATATTGTAGAATAAATGTTTGGTTTAAATGCACAATAATTTACAATGATTAGTGGATATGAAAATGAGTTGATCAAGTTCATAGATAATAATTACTTAATTACTGCAGCAAAAATAAAAGAAATAATGGAGATTGTCGTACATCGCTTCATATTAGCATCTTTCAAAATGTGATGTGCAACTTTTATAGCAGATTTAATGAAACTATTGTTTTCATTACAGCACTTCATTCTATTTTTTAACCATCTAAAGTGGGTTATAAACCAGCCACTGCTTAAAAGCGATTTTTTCTGCAGTTATTGACAGTTTACATTCTGAATGGGCTAACATCTTTATGATCCATTAGAAAAAGTCCAACAAAAACAATGAGATTATATTCATATCCCATGCAGTTTTGAAATCTTTTTGAAGCTTACAAAGGGAATTGTAAGTCTTTATATGCTCTTGTTTTAATAGTTTTACAAAAGCATTAACCTAAGTAACTTCCTTGCAAAATTTTATTTGAATTATATACCGTAAGATATATTCTTTATAGGTTTTAGATTGATCTATATGAAGCATATGTACTACTGTATCACAATGAGAACAGTTCAGTTTCATCTTTAAAATATGCCAAGATGTTTAGCATTTATATATGTGGTATTAATTTGTATTTTTTTCTTTTGAGGATGGAACTTTTGGGTATATGCATCCCAGCATGAAACGTATTTCCCTTTATTTATTCCATGCACTTAAAAAATATTTGAGTAGAAAACATATGATTAAATCTGTGTACGCCCATATGCCAAGTGTCAATTGCTGTTGGACCAAGTACTATGGTAGAATTTTTGAAATCATGAATTTGCGAGTGTTTCATGTGGTGTTTGGCATTTCCAAAAAGGATGTAAAAAATAGAGGTATACAAGCAGCTATTGTCTTTGCTAATAGGTCGGACTTTGGGTGGTGGAGTATTAGTACTAAACTCCATTTTTCTATTAGATTTTTTAAGTAGCAATAATTGCACCATTAATACCAACACCTAAAACAATTTTGTACCGAGTTTCGATGTCTATCGAAAACTAAGTTCTGCATATTTGTATGAACCTTTAGATACGTAGATGATCATTTCTTTATCATTTTCAGCCAACATTCGTGCATTCCATTTTCAATTGCAAATATGATCGATACTATTTCCAATGTATTCAATAGTAGGGCATGAACGAATGATAGAGTATCTCATACTTAATTCTTTGAGTACATTCAACTAAATATTCATCATACATGTCTAAGCGTGAATGTATTCTTGGTCATCCAATATATAATATTTTTCTTCTTCCTTAATAATGTACTGCAATTGTTTCCCCACTATGCTAGCGCATAGTTATCATTTTTGTATGCTCAACAAGATTGAAAACTTATGTACTGGTTCTCGAATAGTAATCCTGACTTGAATATTGATCAATTATTTAATATCAAAAAGTATTTCGTGCAATTATACTTCTTTGCATCCTTCATATGAAAAGAATGTAAATTCAATTGAACAGATATTACATTCAAACCCTATAAAAACTGTACAAATTCCAGTTCAAAATTTGGTAGTTTTAATCTATTGTCATTATAATATGGATTCGTCAACTGATACTGCGCTCTGTAAATGAAAAAAAATTTTTCTCCAATTGCTGTACATTATTTACGTGGCAATAGAAAATAATGAAACATAGAAAAGAAAAATGTATTAATAACAGTGACGAAATCAACGCCCTCCAGCCGAAATTAGTTCAATATGGAAGATTAAATCTTGATTAGGACCAATTTTTCCGGCTCCCTTTCTCCCATAAGCAAGAGCTGCAGGAACATGTATGATACGGTGTCCCCCTTCCTTCATGCCTACTATACCCCTATCCATTCCTTGAACAGCACAAAATTTACTAAATTTATCTATGTGTGAGTACATGGAAATAAATCCAAAATAAAATTTCTATCAGTAAAAAAGTCCCGCCATAGTAGTACAGTAGAACCCCCATAAAAAAGCATTCGAACCACGCTTATCAAATCAGGATTGAACGAGTGGAATTAAAGAGGAGTTAGTAATTAGCATGGAAATATTTGTAAGAGTTTTACGGTACAAACATCCTGAAGCATTAAACATCGACTAAAAAATGTTTAGTTCAACGAATTTCACTCTAAAGAATTAATGAAAAATTAATATTGTGGTTAGCTTAGTATAATATTTTTGGATGCAGCTAATCGATTCAATGATCTCGACATATTCATTAGATCCGAAACGTACTAAACTAAAAAGAAGTAACGTAATCGCAGGGAATTACTAGGAGGGATAATCAAATATAACCGACTTAAGCAATGAAAATATTGACATGGCCAAATAGAAAGATTACCACCAAAGAAAAAATGACAAACCGAGATGTCAGAAATAAAAAATCTATAAAATTGGCAACCCTGCCTACTGTAACTCGAGCACCAAACAACATTTTTTAATCTTTACAGAAGTTTACATGTTCAGAGATATCTGAAGTCAATCTACATACCTTTAATAACTGTACCGAGCCCTACGCGAAATGATAAAGGAGAATTTCGGTTAAAATTCTTGTCAAATACTTTGCCGTTAGGTAATGTGCCCTCGTACAAAATTTTGACCTTATCAATGGCAAAAATCGGAATGGTTTAGAAATCACGAAACAAACTGAACAGATACAAACTGAATAAATATTGATGCATAAATTTCGAATACGAAGCAATTGTTTGAAATTTTTTAAACAAGCATTAAAAAAAGTCCTCAAATTTTCATGTTTTGATAACTATAAAATAGTTCTAGCATAAAATAGCAATTTTATTCAGTCTGGGATACTGCTGCATTTGAGCTTTATCCATAATATCTGCTTTTTGATTAAAGTGAGATTTCCAGTGTTCAAATAAATTTTTGCATGGGTTCAAAACTAAAGCTTTCTGTTTCCCCTACAAATAGGATGCCTAAAAAATTCCGAACTCTATAGAGCTCAATATTGTATAGATTTGCATTAAAATCATAATCATGACTGCTCCAGAGGGCCCATTTAAAATTAGTTGTGTACTATATTCGGGAAAAAAGGTACTACCAAGCATGAAAATACAAACAAAGTGTCACTGATTTTCAAAGCTTTCGATCATATTTATTATGATGACTTCCTACTCTATATAAAGTAATAGAGAAAAATTTCTTACCTATATCTTTTAAGGCTGACTTTGAGTATAATGAAGATATTGTATGCGAGATCAATAACAAAGAAATGTTTCGAATGTTTCAGGGATAATTCTTCACTTTATTTATAAACTTTCATATTACTGTTTAATTCAAACACAGTTTTTTTATAAAAAATAACATAATTTATGTTCATGAACTTACTTGTTGATAATAAATTGCAGAAATTATGTGTAAAGAGATCGCTCGAAAAAAATGTGATACTTAGTAGTACATACCCTGAGGGAGTAGGTACGAAGTAAAATCATCATTGACTAATTTTCAAACCGTAATTCTGGAAGTTGTATTTCAAAATATAATGATACATATCCTACTACTTCAATGTCCTTTTTATGTTAGATTGTACTGCATAAACATACAAAGTGAAAAGAAATGAAAATAGGTGGCTAGTAAAACTAATGTTGCTGCAATATTGAGACAGCTTGGATTTTTTAGCTTCAAAAAGAAATTCTTTCTTTATTTATCTATCTTGACTGATAGTGGACAGCCGATATTACTTTCCAGTCAGAGCTCAGAGTGGGCATGTAGGGAAAACTTGTTTATTAATCATGGCAATAAAATGCAATGATCACTTTTTACCTGTTTCCCTGGAGTAGCAACCTTACCAGAACCAATTACTTTATCCGTTACAGTTAACCCATTCCCGATGTTAACTGCTTTTGGAACAGGAACAATTACAGGCTCATTCTTGGAATCTTGGCTTGCAACATCACTTCCACCATTGCCAAAAGATTCTTTTAACTGCTCTTTTGCTACTTCTGCAGCAAGCTTTTGCTTTTTTCTCTCTCGTTTCCGCTTATTCTTTGATACTTTTTGTTGCGATTCGTCGCCACATGATTCAGATTCAGCTGCTTCTGCATCATGTCCATTAGCTGCTTCGGTGGTTTGATTTATTAATGTAGGTATCTCTTCCGAGTTTTCATTATCATCATCAAGCATTTGAACCCTTAACTCTCCATCTTCATCATAAGCGCTTGAAATCTGTATTTCTGATTTTTCTCTCGTATCAGCTGAACTTACTAACTCCATAATATCCATAAAAGGATTATCCGATGATTCTTCATCGGACTCCTCCGTTTCACTGTCATTTTCACCTTCCTGGTCAAAGAGATCCTTTTCGAAACAGCCGACTAAATGTATTACTCCAGGGCCATCGCTATGAAATCGTACAGGAGAATCAGATTCACTAAATATCAATGAACTTTGATATTGACTACAACGTGAACTATCGAGGGAGCAGAGTAAATGAGGTCTAGATGCTTCACCATCACTAACTTGAGCATAAACAGATGTAGATTCCTTTGATGCAACGGGCTCAAGAGCAAAGTTACTTACACGAAGCTGCCAGCCATCGGGAATCTCGACGGTTTGCACCTAAATGAAATGAACGCAATGTTTCCTACAACTTTTCAGAAATAATGAAGAAAGTCCCTAAGCTAGCCTAACCTTTTTTCTCTTCAGTACTGTTCCGTAAAACCCCATAGATTTCTATACTGCTAATATATATAAATATTCAAATCGATGAATTAAATTTTGGAAGTATTAGTGGATGACATGAAAATTGACTCCCGATGTTTTAAATTTTTGACTGTTAGAGATTCGTACGAGTGCCTAAAAGAATTGTACTTGATTGGTGATGGCATTGAATTTGTTTATCACATTTCCTCTTGGTAAACGGAATGATTTCTAAAAAATTTTTTATATAAAGATTCTTTTGTCCTTTCAGAAATTGATTCAAGCATAAACCCTATATAACAATTCGCATTTACTATTCTATGCATGAAGAACAGTTGTAGTGGAACGAAGTGACTCTCTTCGCTGTAGCATAAACTTTTCTTTTTATTAGAATAATATCTCAAGCACAGGAACCTGTCTTGTCCTTATGCCGGGCAGTGAAATAGAAGAACATGCAAGTTTTTCATTTATGCCTTGAAGTACGCTTAGAAATGAAGATCCTAATTCAAGCATATTTTTGTAAAATGATATCAGGGCAATGATTCTGATAGTCTAACAAAACGATATCCTCGATTTGGTAAGCGCGGCGCACCACAGGCATTCGCCACTAAGTTGCTGGAGCTCTTGAATAGAGAGTCGCCAGATGTTGTTGGATGGACTCAATCAGGTACTTCAACTGTCAATTTTCATATTAGTGCAGGTTCCAGTAATTACAAAGTCCGTGTTCTCGTTAAATTTTCAATTCAGGTGCAGCATTCCGTATCAAAGATACTGACCGGTTTACATCTGAAGTTCTTTCCAAATATTTTAAACGTAAGTGGTATTTCTCCATCTTCGTTTCATAGTGTGTTCACAATTTCAATCATTTTAAAAAATCATTTCGCCATCTTGCAGATAACAATGCATCTAGCTTTCAAAGACAGGTATTCATTGATTGATTCTATATAACGCCTTTCCCGCTTCATTTGTCTAAAATTTTTGTTTCGTTTCTTGGCAGCTCAATCTCTACGGTTTTCGGAAAGTCTTAAAAGGACCGGATACAGGAAGTTATTTGCATCCAGATTTTCAACGCGATAAACCAGAGGCAATGATGTCCGTTCGTCGCACAGTGCAAGCTAGTCAAGCAGCCAAACGCATACATAAAAATGAAAATTTAAGCAGTGATGCATTGCCTGATTATGTTCCAGTAAGCCGAGCACACAATGGCTCAGGTGTACGACAAGACCCAAAGCGTCGACGCCTCGCAAAAAATGATATTGGGATGTCGTATGGGCCAATAGAAGGAGGATTAGCAGGTCCAGGTCAACCTTCCATGACTATGGAAGGCTTTTCTCAAATGGGATATTCTCAAATTCCTATTGGTCAGCAATTTACAGCCATTTATGATTGGTTTTCATTCACCTTAATGAATCTCTTAAAAACAAATTTGATGAATGCATTCATATTTTTTGTCCACATTCATTTTATTTGATAAGCGATGATGCTAGACTCTCATATTTTCCTTCATTTATATTCTTTTTTCATATTTGACATAGGTCCTCACCACATGGGATATCCCATAATGAACATGTCGCAGAACGGTAATACAATGCCTAATGCGGGAGCTGGGATGATTAATGGAATGCACTTACCAGCCATCGGTCCTCTACTCTTACCGGCTGGTAGTCACCCAGGCATGGGAGGTGTTCCGATGCCATTCTATTACCCCCCTCCTGGGGGAAATGCAGACGAGACCAACATGACACAAGCTCAAATTCAAGCATCTCAACATATGATGATGCCGCAGTACTCACAATATTACTATGGCCAACCTATTGGACAGCAGCCACTTCATTCATACAACACCAGTGAAAACCAGAATGCGAATATTATGCCAAGGACAAATGATACGACTGAAAGCAATGCCTTAAGTTCAGAATTTCAAGCAGCTCAGCTGCAGCATGTCCAGAATCAGGCACAATTTCAGATGCATTTAATGGGGTACGGCCAGTCATACAATGCCGCTGGAGGTGATTATGGGCAAGACTTGGGGGGTGACCAACAAGGAGGGGTCCAAAACTTTGCTGAGCAGCAGATACAGCAGATGCAAGCTTTTCAGCATATGATGCATCAGCAACAACAGGCGAATATGGGAAACATGTCCTACCAGCAGCAAGTAAGCCGAATGACTGAATCTGTTGAACAATCCACAATGCAAGCAGCCGATCGTGCAGCTGCTGAATTTCTGGCGAATGCTGCCCATAAGCAATCCAGTGATTCCAGTATAGCTGCCTCTGAGTTTGGTGTTTCCGAATCCAAACAAGTTTCCCAGCAGAATGATGCAAGTGTTGGGCAACAAGATCTTAATGTGAACCAACAGCAATCTGTACAATCGATTCAATCACATGGGCACCATATACCCCCGCGGCAGTTACAAGATCAAGTTGGAGTGAGCTTTGCTCAGCAGCAACATATACTTGCTATTAAGAACCAGCAGGTCAAGAATGGCTATTTTCAGCTTCAAGCTATGCAACGTATGCAAGCGATGTGCCAACAGCAAGAGCGTGATCAGACCCAAATCAATGTGGCTCAGCAGGAGGAAGAACAGCAGCATATTGCCCATCAGATGCACCAGACCTTGCATCGCTTAGAACAGCAAGCTCAAAATGGGTGTCAGAATTCGGATATTAACTCGTTTTCCACATCTCATGACCAGCAATCATGGCCTTTATCTCCTAGGGCTGGACAGAAAAGCTCAATGTCTGTTGAAGATACTGCTTCAAATGCAGTTGTTGCAGCAGCTGCAGCTGCTGCTGTGGCTATTGCAGCGGCTGCACCGCCAATTATTAATTCCCCTAAAGCCAATATATTAGGTCAGGATACCAGACCTTTGGCTATGTTTGTTGGGGGAGAGGAGGGCCCAGATGACAGTGGTAAAGGCACTCAAAATGCTGCTATTCAGCATTCAGTGAAATTTGAGAGGTCAAGGATGGAAGTTTGATTTAAGTGGAATGTTCGTATTAATGATATTTCGTTGAATGGTACAAAGACATTGTGTGCGTAAATACTTAGAGAAAGCCATGTCTTCTATCTGTACCAATAAGAAATAATAAGCTTTCTTTGAATAAAAAGCACAACTTGAAATAAATTTTCATTTATTTCTTATAGAATATTATCATCTATGTGTGATGACAATAAAGTAAACTAAGTAATCGAGAACGGGATGGTATAATTTATAATACAGTATTAAAGTCTCTGTGAATGTTTCTGGAACAAAAATCAAGTATAAACATTCCTTCATTGAAGGAAAATAAATTTGTACTTGAAGCTTTTGGTACTATACATCATATGTAGTGAAAAATATTGAATCTCTGTAATTTTGATGAAATTTGCATTCATAACATTGGTTATTGATTTACCTGGTAAAAGATGTGTTCAATGGTTATTACTGAATAATTTTATGGTGGAGAACAATGTTACCAGGGAGGTGAAGGTAAAGATATTGTTTAATACAAAAAATACTTATGCAGAAGTAAAGATACGTGGATACATCTTACATTACATTGTTGAGTGCCATAAGTAGCTAGACATTTAAAATAGTGGGTACACCAAACTTTCTCTTCTAAAAGTAGCTAGCTTGGCTGTATACCAATTTGAAATCAGTTCAAAATTAAGGTCGCAATGCAGTAAGCTCGACAGATAGCTATATTGATTGCTAATGTAGCTACTCGTAAATAGTGGCAAGTACAAATTCGTGCCAGCTAGGCAAGCTGCATATAATGGTTGAACGTCCAATAAGATTGATATATGGCGATGCAAAAATTTTTTGATGAAGGCAACAGTTATAGAGAGGTTATGCAAACTAGGAAAGTACTTTCAATGATTTGAAAGTTTAATTGACAGCTGAACCAGTTTTTTCAATTTTTTTTGTGTTTCTTGGCAAATCTTGTCAATCTCCAAGTTTGGATAAGAACTCATTACCTTTTCCTGTTTAAACACATTTTTAAGACAAATTATTATTGAACTTCAATATTTACATTTATACTACCCAAAATATTTGTTTGGAATAAGATTGTATCACTGGCCACTTGCAGTATTAGCTTTAATGTACGTTTTTGAAATCTCATAGAAAGTAGACAATAATCAATTCAGACGGCAGAGAGTCACTGCGGGTTCACAGCAATATGACCAAAGTAATCATGCATGGGTTTAAATTAAAAACAGATTCAACCAGTATCCTTGGTGAGTACTGTAATTAACTTAACACAAGTATTTTTTTGAACTTCTAATCACCCAAAAAATTACAAGTACTTATTGCTGTGGACTGTGTACTTCCATATTTTTTTATTGACTATATCATTAATTGAATGTGCTTTGCCAGAGTTAAAACTAATCCAGAGCAGAAATTTCTCACTTATTTTCTAAAAATGATCTCTTCAAACATGGCATAATATGATTGATTATGTGAGAATATGATAACAGTAGAATACCTTTAAAGTAAAATTCATGGCAACTAAGCTTTCTATGATGGTTTAAGGGGTTTTTGGGTGGCAAGAATGTTCGCCTTGTTAGACTTGACCCTGGACAGCGGCACGATCAAAAGGTTCTTAAATGCCAGGAAAATATTGTGGAGGGTTCTGCTGTACAAAGTCTTCAATCCCTAGTTGACCATACTAATCAAAAATACGAAAACTAAAGAAAAAATGTTTATACGCTACGGCAGATCGATTATTACATCTTGTGTTATGTTCGATTAAAGATTGAGGGCAAAATTTCAAGAAAATGATTATAGCACACTAACTTAATCAGTTGTCGTTGATTGCATCGCATAGTTGGGATAGGAGAAATATGAATTCGACATTTCAAGCGGTCGCCGCCACATTCAAAATGGCGCCTGAAAAGCTTACGCACAAGCAGGTTTTCATCGGCATTTTATATTTACATCAAGCTAGGTTTACCAGCATTTGCTTTATTTAGGAAGTGTGTAGGCTCTACAGAAATGCACTACGTCTCTTAGATTCTTGGACTGTGGATAGAGAAATTTTTCTTGATGAAGCTGAAAAGATTCGTAATGAATTTGACGCTAACATCTCTATCCCTCCTGAATCGGGAAGGACCAAGTTCTTAATGCACGCAGCTAGAGACAAATTAAAAGAATATACGCATCCTGATCGTTATATTCCTGCCTACTTGCCTTGTGGATCTCTTTTCATGCGAAACCCTGCTTTACCACTGGAAATCTGTTATCCAAACGGCATCCCCGAAGATGTTCAGAAAGAGGTATGATACATTAAATTTTGTCTACTGCATAAGTGCTTGAAATATTTCCAGATTTTTTAATTTAAATGCTTCCTTTTTTGTAACTGTGTGATACGCTTTTGAAAACAAAATAACATTGTTGTTAGTAGGCGCTTACTATAAAACTGCAATGTTGTAAAATATACTTTACATCAGATTATCCATCTTGCCCTGTAATATTATAATTCTCAACTCACTTTTTTCGTAAATTGGTCCAGAAAACAATTAATTATTTACAAATAAATCATTTTTATATAAATTACATCTGCTATTATTATCAATTTTTCTTGTTAATTTCATTCACTCTGAGCTTGATGACATATTAATAGTTAAATTTTCGACTTGTTGACAAACAATGAAATACGTTATTATAGCTAAAGATTAGTATATAGGATATCAATGTTTGTTGAATTTCTATACATAATATGAGTAATTTTGAAATTTTTCCTTCTGTTGAATCAAATGTGCGTCTGCTATTTTTCCAGGAAATATTTTGCAACATTTATTGCAATAAAATATTTTTTCAATAAATTTCTATTTGTAGATGAGTGGCTGGGAGCTGAATCTGGACATGTCTTATGCCCAACCTGGGAAAAAGGCGAAAGCGGGGAGACTTTATGTGGACCTTCCAACTAAACAAGTCTATTAGATATGATAAATAATTGAATGTGTTACTTGATATTATTTTATTTTCTTATATTTGATTTATTCGAGACAGGAATGTAGTATTTTTAAGAAACATTTTGGTGCGTTAAATTCGACTTGAGTGCCACTTTCAAATCCAGGCTGTAGGATTGAATGCTATCACGTATTTGAAATCAAAATTTTTGGAACAAAATAAATGTCCTGATGAAAAAAAGTGCACAACCGAATGCTCATCTTTTTTTCGATAGATGTGGATGAAAGGTAGTTTTAATAAATTTTAATTCTTATTATATTTTGTGATTTATGGCACTGATTTGTGCAAGGGGCATAATACAATATTGCTCTTAAATACTGCTTTTGTAAAATATGAGATTTATACTTGGGTACCCTATTGAGAGTACCGTTTCTCAAGCTTTTTACTAGCTCGTGTGCCACATTGAAATGATGCATAAAAAACTATTTTTCTCTGAGAATTAATGAATGGGCATGCAAATTAAATATCAGGTCACTGCAAATGTCTTCATTTCTCTGATATAAAAAATGAGTATTCAGTTATGTACCCAAAATACAGATCCTTAATTTTTCTATAGTGAAATAAATTGCTCAAATTTGTCTAAACGAACACTTTGATTATACTGTATAAAAAAAGAGTAAAAATGGGAGTATGTAAAAATACTAATTTCCTAACATCTTTTCTATTTGGTCATCTTCAACTCGCTGCCTATCTTCGGCTGCGACGGTTTCTTTGGACCTGTATAATTTTCCCTTTGAATAATTTTTTCCCAAATCAAACATTACAGCATATGGTACCCCTGCATTTCTTAATTGAGCTAATACTTTTGTGGGAGACTCGTCTGTCGATGGACTTTCTTTCGGATAGCCCGCACCAATACTTGCCTATTTATCAGAATGTCAAATTTTGTGGTATATTCTATGGATTTGCTCAAAAAGAAAAGGTTTGTATTGTTGCTCAAAAAAAACTTTTTATTGTTGCAGTATGATATTAACACTCGTATCATGTGACAGGGGGAGCTTTACTCATAATACCCATAGAGGACAATTTTTATTCGTTGCGGACTATGACATAACCAACTGCAAGGAAAAATCTAAAGCAGACAGCGAAGAGAACTTTTTGTCATAAAACAATAATACTATCTACAATGACTGATACGAAGAGTCTAATCACATTTTACCAATCAACAAAATTTTCTAATTTTTTAATCAATGATCAGAAACGAAAATGAACTTAAACAATGAGCTGTGTCTCAACTTGTAATGATCCAATCGAATTGATCCTTTTGCAATTTATCTTAGACTTACCCTTACTATTGGTTAGGCCAACATCCACATTGAACAAATAAAAGATTGCCATGGGTATTATGTAGTATGCATTTTAAACTAGCCAGTGTCAAAATAAAAATTATACAACTTTACAATGATTATCGTACACAATTAGACTTTAACAGAAATTAACTCAATGAATCACTTTGTCTGCAGCCCGAAAAGTAATTTAAACTATTTGGCCTCCGCACAAAACAAGCAGATTGCAAATATTAGAAACAAATTTTTAACCTCTAAGATTAGAATAATCATTAAGATTGAGGCAATTTAAGCGGTGGTCATCACGTGAATTGTCATTCTAGCAGTCACTTATTAGCATCAGTTTAGTTGGAGTCATGTTATAAAAAGGCTCAGTGTAAAATTCAATCACTGGTATGTGACAATGGCTGCAATGAATGTAAAGAAAATGCTGCATCCAATACAATCTGACTATTTTTAATGTTTGTCATAGTACCCTACTGACTTCATATCTGCAAATATTCCAGCTTTTTGTAGTGATGCAATTTAAATAATAAATTTTTCATGAATATTTTTTTGTTTCAGATTTATGTTGTTTGCATTTCGATATATGAATGTGGCCTAGTCCAGGTAAATATCAAAGATATATGTTTATAATTCCAGAAAAAACGAATATTTATGGTACCTTTTTCCCATCTAACAGCTCCACAACACATTTCTCTAACTTGCTTCCATAAAATTTAGCACTTTTAATCTCTCGTTGTAAAAGGAGGTCATTAAACTCACGATAACTTATCATGCTTTCGATTGAGTCTCCATTTTTAATTAAACTCTCATCTGCTTGAGCGAAATCGAAGAAATTAATTCCAATTGCTAGAGGAAGAAAGAGAGACTGATCGAGGAAATTTTGTCGGCTTGGTTGATGGGCTCTCATTTTCATCGAAGTCGATACTGTATATGCTTTTCGTGACGAACAAACGCCCGAATGTTTAAATGCACTGCATATTTGAAGAAAGCCGCAAAAGCCTAAATGAATGAATAGGATTATCAGCTGGCTTCTCATCTTCTATTGATCAGATAGTACAATTATAGATGCTTGGCAATGTCAACGTTACCATCTTATGGTGGAGCCATATCGATATAGTACTAGGAAATATGAGTAAGTACTAATTATATTGAGTTTTACATTTTGCTACATAACGCTGGACATTGAATTACCTTACTCAACAATGTCCATAATGAAATCAGTGCCAAACGAGGGTCATATCTTGCAAAAACACATTCATCCTAAAAATTAGATATCATCTTTAATTTTTATATATTGGGTAAATATCAATCATTGAGAAAGTATTCATATATTGTAGCTTGGAATATTATAACAGAAAATATAAAAAGCCTTTTGGTTCAGCAGTAGCAGCATGATTTGGATGTAACTAAGTTTAGTTAATAAATTTTAATCTTACAGACAGCAACTTATAATTTGGAGACTTTTAAATGCATAGTTTGGTACTTTGGTTAGAATCAGTCAAATTGTCCTTATTTTTTTCTGAAAAAAGGGATTTGTAATTCTATATTTTAGCAACAAAGCAAAACTACTGTAAAATTGAAAGGCACCATTAAAAAAATGTAATAAATGTTAGTTTGATAGAGCTAAGTTTTTGACTAAGATAAAAAAATATATAGTAGACGTTGAGCAAAGTTTTATTTAAAAATTTAAGCCATGTCATTTTAATGTTTGTATTTTTGAAGTAGTTTTCTGATATGTATTGAATGTATTGAAAAATAATTTTTAATTCCTATTGGTCAATGTGATAAACAAAAACTTAAATCAAGTAAAAATTCAACTGAAAATAGCTTTGTAAAATATTATTGTTTGTGTAAAATTCATATTCTTGAGTCAACTTATGAACATAAGATGACAATAAAAATTTTTAGAAGGAATCCAATTATTCCTTACTATGATGTATGTCAAAATCGGTGGCTGATATAGTTTTTACATTAATCAAGCAGTTTTGCAATCTTTCTTTTTTTCTTTGCCCTGCTTCTTTTGCTGGTGGTTATAGTATTTCTATATTTAGTTTCGTTTTGATCATTTACTGCATAGATATAACAAGGTCAAGACCACTTTAACCTGGAAATACCTTTATGCCAATCATTTTACTTTTACAACTACCTTTAAATTTAAATTAAGAAAGGCTTGGATCTGGCAATATGCTGGGAATAATTCAAACTCCAGTTCTAAATTTGATGAACTAGGTTTTTGCATAGTTGCACATTTTTGAATGCATACATTTACAAGATCAAGTACATGATTATTCAATTTCTTGAGCCTAACAGTTAAAATTTTCAAATCACTTATTGAGAAGAGATTTCTAGCTTTGAAACTTTGAGCATTGGCTGCAGACCAATGTACTTCAATGAATTCTCCACAGAGTTCTAGATAACATGCGAACATATGCATGGGAGTCAAATCCAAATATTCATACATGCTAGTGTTTATGTACAGTGTAAACATGTGCACAGAGCTGCACTTAAAGTTTTCAGTTCTGTTGTAAGATCATGAGTGTTTAGAATGTAGTGCAACATAAACACAAGACAGCTATGACAGAATGCATACATTATTACATGCTAAATTGTGTTAGAAATGTATTATGAACACAATAGTCAAGACGCAAGAGGAAATATATTGCATTCAATTATTGCATTGATAGAAGTGAGGACATTTCATCAACACAACAAAAGTATATGTAAGTTGATTACTCAAAATATATGACTTTCCTTGAACTTGAACTTCTACTGATGTGACTCTCCTTAAATCTAGAATTATACTAATCCTCTTGAATTGTGTAGTTGCACAAGTCTTCCTGAATTGTACTGCAGCTACAAACGGAATTAGCACTTTAAAAAGTTAATTCCTAACAAAATGAGATAATTTTGTCAACACAAGAAGTATTACTGTACTGGTATTCCACCTCCTAAAACTTCTATTCTCTTAGTCTAAACTAAAACTTCCATTCTTACAATCTGTGTTGAAACTTTAACGTAGCTTTAGAAGAAACTTACTACAGCTACTAAACAGAATTGACCCCTAAGGAATTTAGTTCCTAACAAAGAAATGAATTCTGCTTTGTAATGCTACATTATTTAATGCCATTGAGTATTACATCTTCAAGAAAAATTTTTCCAAAGCATCAAATTTGGCTCTTTCATTTCAACTTCCTTAGAGAAATTTGAATTTCATCAGATTTCAAGCAACAAATTAGAAATATGGTGTGAACCTGTATTTTTAGTTTATTCACTGAATATATTATAAACTAGCTACCCTGTGTACATTTTTTTCAGTTTTTCAAATTTACTTGATAGCTGTGAATGTTGTATGCACATCAATGCTGATGCTCAAAAAACAATGTTTGCTTCCTAAAAGTTTTTGACCATTGAAGCTTCGAGATATTATCTTCTATGTTGTGAGAACAATGTAGAAGCTTCAGCTCACTCTATCATGTTTCTCATTTTTTTAAAGAGTTTTCACATCTCAGCATGAAACCTGTGTTCATGGTTAAGATACTACAGCAGCACACCTACTGTGTTTTAAACTCATAATTTTTATGAACTAATACAAAGTCATTCATTATCTGGACACAAAAATAGAAACTATTTCAAGTATATTTTTAAAACTTGCTTCAGCCAAAGTCCCTGAGGTTTGATAGGTGTTTTAAAAGTCTGTTATAAAAGTATTTTTACAATAAATGTTTATACATTTTTCAACAAATTTCTCTGTACTATATTTGCCTTAAAAATCTAACTGACAATTATGTTTTTCCTGCACTGCATGCTATAGAATGGTTTTACCAGGTCAACCAAGAATTTTAATAAGTATGATGATTTCAAGATGAAATCTACCATATATATTAACAGCTCTGCTCTATACAATGTCCTGACATCAGCCTTTATGGTATAGAACTTTAATGATTTACAGTATTTCTGATGTCTTGAAGTTACAAAAATACTCTAGTGCCACCTTCATCATTAGATCTTTTAGTAAATTGCTAAAATTCTTAACTTCAATAGATTATATTTATTGAGTTACTACTATGAATATTCACTTCGAGTGCAATTGAAGTTGATAACATATTTTGTACCAAATATGATATTTTCCTCTGCACAAACAATAAATATCAACGTTTTGCTTGAATTATTATTTTATTGGCATTGAAAAACTCTGAACCTTGCAAAAATCAAGAATCACTGTGACCTTAATATATGCTCTGTACCTTTACAAACGATCTTTAACCAACACTGTAAGAGTTCCTCTCGGATATAAACAATCAGACTGCAGAATACTATATTATGAAAATGTGCTATGATAAAAAAATACCACTCGAAAATACGGTATTTTTTATTCCAATGTTGGATTTAACATCAATTACACGATAACAAAGCGATTCTGTTCAAGCAAAATGTAGCTTCCATGTATAGTGAAAAGTTGCTGTTAAAAGTTTGAAATTTACTAGTAATATAAGGATGATAATTAAATTTAAAGTAATAAAATGGTCAAGGCTTGCCTTTCTGGGTGGCTTAGGCAGGTTACGTTGATTGAGTATTTTGTCTTAGTTTAAAATCAGCAGTGACGCATAACCATTGGAAGCGATGAATAATATGGAGGAGCAAAAAGTTGGTCATTTCAAATTTAAAGGGAATGCATGAACAATGATAAATACTGTGATTATGATGCAATAGCTCGAAACCCAAGATCTTCATGTGGAAATTTTTTAAATAGTATATATTAGATTTTATTTTAAAAACTCTACAACTTGGTAAGAATTTGAAATTTTCATCTTGAATAATTTAGAGTGTAAACTATAGGCAATTCAAAATAATATTGGATTATTGATATTATTATACTCTCTCTTCTTTACACTATTCAAAGCAGGCAATTTTCTTAATTGCACTGCATTTATTTAAATTCAGGAAGGCTGATCTTATCGAGCAGAGGAAAAAACTTGGGAACCTCTTCTTGATAAGTCTTATAAGCAGGGTGAACTGCAATAAGCATATTCTCTTCCTCAGTCGATTTCTTGTCTAACACGTACATGAGTACACCGGCGAGTGCGATACGGGTAAATGAGTCCTAGAAAATAAAAATTCAAGTTCCTCGCAATGAACCTCAAAGATGGAAAGCTTACAAAAGAGAGAGATAATGATTTTGAAAAATTTAATAGTCAACTTTGACATAAAATTGCCCTTGTGCAATTAGTACAATATTTCAAGAACTTTTTCTATGGCTGAGCATTAGTGTAGGCCACCTTACTATATATTTATAGTCAACTCATAGGTATCAATATAACTGTATTTAATCAATGGCTAGTGCCATCTCTAAAATAATAATGATGAGATATCTTACTTAAAATTTACAATCAGATCCTCTCGAACTCAAGACTTAGGTATCCGTTACAACAACTCATTACTTTTCAAAATGTAATTTTTTTTAAATGCTAGAGGTACAAGCATTATTTGACGGGATGAAATTTGCCCTTGTCCTGGTATAGAAGCACCATATATGGTAATAAGTATGATACTGGAAAGAAATAAGGTGGGAAATGAAAGGGTTAAGGTGATCTAATGAATTCATCAGTCGAATCAATTGCACAAAAATTGTAATGACCTAGAGAATACCCCTAAGAACAATATTAATATAACTGATTTTAATTATAAATTACAACTATGATTACTGCTTTTCGATTGATATAAAATGAAATAAACGTCCATGCATTTTTTGATAATAGCATTAACAAGAACACTCTCATAACAAAATGGGTAGAGGTGTACATATAATTAATATATTTCACATTTGCTTTAAGAATATGCGCGACAATCTATATGTCCTATCAATTGCAACAATTGTCGTAGCCACATGTGACTAAAACAAAACATAAGTAAATATAATAAAAACTTACAGTGGCAAATCCGAGACCCAAGCCAAATGCAACTAATCCAGTGTATAGAGGATGGCGGCAAATAGAGTACACGCCGGTTGTAATCAACACATTGTCATCACTTGGTTGTGGCCACGGACTTAAATTTTTTCCTGAGTATGGAGAAAACGATTTAAGTAAATATTCTGCTAATTCAATCTCATAAACGGTTTTGAAATAGTCCTTACAACCATACAACCTTGCCAAATTTTGAGGAGAGAGGTTTATTATACGACATCCCAAATAAAATGAACAGCTTAGACTTAATGCAATTTAATATAATATTATTTGTCAATTTTCGATATATGTCATCATTCATGGCTGTGATTCATGATCTGTCGTACAGAATCCGAGCAGCCAATTAAGAAAATCTTATATATATTTAAAATATTTATCAATATAGAGTTGATCAATTAAATCAAACATGTACAATAAACAATAAAGTTAACTTTTTACGATTCTATATCATGCAATTATTTTTATAATCTGTGAAACTACAAGTATACAAACTAAATATACAAAACTTATAGACATTTTAGGAGGCTTTGAAAAATTGCACTACAGTTAGATATTGGTACTAATAACACACTCAGCAGACGTGCAGTGTATGCTGCAGAACTATTTAAACCATTTCCATGTGTAAATACTCTATTAATGATAGTGGATTTGAGAAGAAATGAAAATTTTTCTTATGCTTTGATGACTTTTCAGCTCATAAGGAGTTCATTTTTTATTAATATAATATTTACAAGGATATTCAAACAGAAAAAATAAGTAAAGGCACCTAAGCTTAAAATGCTCGATGCATACAGTCCTAAGCCAACAAGCACAAGTCCAGGCCCCGCTAAAAATTCGAGAAGTCCGCCAACAATTGGAATGTCATCAATTATGAGGAAAATCAAAATAATATAGGGAATGAGAGTTATTGCTTCTCCTCTTTCTCCAATTTTCCCTGCTTTGATATTTTTTTTAGCACCTTCAATCGCAGCGAGAAAATCACTTTGAACTCCATCAACGGTAAGTTCGCTGATCGAGTTCTAAATGAAGTAAAATATGAAGTATAGAAGATTAATTAGAAAAGTATATAATAATAATTAAGAATATGAAATAAAATAAGTAAAGCGCACTTCTTGTCAACGTTAAGATTTTTTACTTGTAACAATTTACAATTTATGCGATCATACTAGCAGGAGGATTGTCCAAATCGACAATTATTTTTCTTATATAAGAATGCACAAGAAACCTTTAATTGCATTGCGACTTCCTTCGCAGCGTCAACGAATTCGGAAGTCTTAGCGTCAGCTTCTCCAGTGCTGCTCGAGGAGGAGACAATATCAACATCAACTTTCTCCACCATGCGAAGAGGAGAAAAGGAGGGGCGATGATTTTTAAGAGCTCGCAGAGAAACAGACGAGAAAGCTGAGCAAGTAGCCGCCATAGCAAGTATCAAACCATTAGAGAAAAACTTCATTAAAGCTTCAGGATATAATCCTGCAATGCAATAAATACATTTTACTAGAAAAAAATTAACTTACAAAATAAACGAATTATTGACTAATTTCTCTTCCCAGCACTGCTAAAATCGATTGGTATAATTAATCTATGTAACTATAATTTGATTTCATTATGAATCATCGTATATGGAAATGCACCAAGTGCTTGACAGAAATACACTGATAACAGTGACAAGGTGGAGAGATTCTTTATACCTTAACTAGCAGTTCTCAGCGGGTTCGACGAATATTCTAATGATGTGCACACATCAATTTGATATTATCGTAAAAGCATCTTTTAATTGATGAACATCAACTTGTCAATGGGAAGACCAAAAAAGAACAATTTTTTCAAATGGTACGACTATAATTGAACAAATACGCATGAAAAAAGCTTAAATCAATTGATCACGATTTAGAGTAACGGAAAATCATTTAAAATCCAGAATATTGTTTCAGTTCGAAGATTCGATTATCTCTATATAAAAAAGTAAATGGCTTTTCAAAGTAATCCGATATCGATTCCATCAGATAGTACTGATTCATTTGTTTTTGAAGCTGGTGGGTTCAGTGCTGAAATGCCCATATCAAAGGATAATCATCCTGCACATATGAACGGAAATGCTTCACAGCTGCAACGTGAGTATAGGCATATGGAACTTAACAGGTAAAGACTCAATATTCATGCCCCTTCATTTTTATCTTGAGTATTATGGTTGTTGAGGAAGTTCAGTGTCCGAAATGTTGCGCGGCTATGTACAAAATACTCTTCCTACTCTTTACTATGTTTAAAGCTATTTTTTAATGACTCAACATAATGTTACGTAAATAGTATCTTAAGACTTTAAGTTATTTTAAACTTGAGAATTATTATAAGCCATTAACCGCATATCTGATACTTGAATCCTAATCTCATTGCACGGCTATAATTTATAATTTATCCCAATCCTATTGCTACGTTCAGTGTGACACTGCATAAAAATTTACAGCTAGACACAAGAAATGGTAATAATGATGATTGTGTATTTTGAATAGACGTGCTTATGCTGATAAAAGCAGCCAAAAACTCCGAAAGCAAACTATGATAATTGAAAAATTGCGTAAGGAAACATGTAGCTTAGAAGCTAAATTTACAGAGCAACTCCAAATTGCACAGAGGCCAATTCTGTCGGGCACCGCAGAGTACATTATGAAGCTTAGAAAACAGATTGACTCTTACATTGCACAGATAGAATCAGAAAAGATATCGATGCATTTCACATCTGAGAAGATTGAAGCTTTAAAAGTTGATATTTCAAACCAGCGAAGAGCAATGGGAGGTATTAATGCAGCAAAAGAAAATGAGCAAATGGTTCTAAAACAGGTATATTTCTAGACATAGGGACTGTTTTATTAGCTTAAATATATTCATTTGCCGTGCCATGAAGTCACACTATTTCAACATAAATAAAGTGGTTCCCTTTGCATAACTAATTTTAGAACAAGCAAGGTTTGGAAAAGCATAAAAGACTAGATATATGTATATGTATATATATATATATATGAGCTAAATTTCAGTATAAGTGAACATTAAAATTATTATTCTGGCACCTTAAAATGAATTTGGCACAAAACAATCTAACAAAAGAACCTCTAACTTTATAAAACGAGAAGTTTGCGATTAAGGAAAGTTATAAGTTACTCTGAACTTATTGACACCAAAAAAATTTAACATGAGTTGTTATAACTTGAAAAACATGGAGTGCTAGCAGTTTAACCTCTGCATTTTGATGCAGATAAAATCTACCAGTGAATCTGAGTTCCAAAAATTATTTTTCATGAAAAAAGCTTATAGATTATGGTTGACTTCAATTTATTTAAATTGGTTAATGGTTAATATTCACTGCAGATTTTGTTTTCTATATGGCTTCTCGCATCGAATTTGAATAGCCGAGTAAAGGCATATGTTAGTGAACACATATAGTTATGAAAGTAACTAGCTTTTCATAAATGACACTTATATTATTGCGGTCATTATTAGTGTTGCACTTAAAGTTACTTTAACTTTGCATTTGCAGTTACACTTGAAGATTCATCAAATATTTATATTCATCTTTTTAAGACCCAAATTTATGAAATTATTTGAGAAATTTTAGTCTGATCTTTTTTTTAATGAAAATGTTTACTCAGCATTATTGCACGCAGAATAAATTTCACTGATAAAAGATAGATTATTCCAATTAGAGCATATTTTGATTAATTAAAAGCCATGTGTTTGAAAAATTTACTAATTTGTACAATTTTAAAGTTATTTTTTCAAATTGATCTGCACTTTTAAATGCAAATAATTAGGTGAACTATTGCGCAAGCATTTTCCATCTTTATCTTTATTTTAATCTTTATATTATTGTCACAGGCTCGGATATTAGAAAATCGGCTTAATAAGGTAGTTTTATCATTTAATGAAATGTTGGGCCAAAACAAGGAGCTACGTGCCAAGATAGATACTTTGCAGCGAGAAAGGGAGATTTTCAGCAAAATTTATACGAAAATGAACAGAAATTTGGATGACAAAAAAAAAGCTATGGCTAGTTTGATAGAGCAGTCAAATGCATGCTTTAAAATTCGAGACAAAAATTATACTGAGGTTAGCCATAAAATATCTGAACTATCTGATTATCGTTAAGACATAATATTGTGAATTCAAATAATGGATATAAATTGTGTTGATTTCATTTCTTATTTTATCAAAATATTTTTTAAACATGTACTTTTTTTTGCTGAAGAATTTTTCACAAATCATCTGAGGCAAGTCATGAACAATCTTCATTATCAAAATGAATTAGAATATACATATGGTAATTGTAAAATAACCAACTTGAATTTTTTTAAAGCTATTTTTGTCAAAGCAAAATTTTTTCAAAGTTCATTTACATTCTAATATAGTCAAAATCAGTTTCATAAGATTACTGGATAAGTATTCATTGAAAAGCCGATTTTTTTGCCTGTACATAAATTTTTATGCTATCCTTAGAGTACATCATTTTTATAAATGTAAGCCTAAATAGCATCTCTTAATCTCTATACAATTCCAAAAAATGAATAAAATGCTATTTTCTGAGGAAGAAATTTACTAAAGTTATCCCTTCAAGCCATCTGTAGTATTCATAACACCTATATTATGTGAAAAACTTGGGATTTTTACCACTGTAGTGGAGAGCGTTCAAGACCGATGAGGCATAATCTGCCCAGACTATAATAAAAAGCTTGCAAAACAGGGGAAAAACATTTTAATTAATTATTCATGAAATTCAGTGTGAAATTGGTGTGTGCGAAATTTAAATAGTGGTAATGAGCCTGCATATTTATGCTGACCATTGAAAACTAACTCATAGCTGCATTTTTGTGCATAGGCTTAGATCCTAAAAGACAAGAGTTTTCACTTTTCTCTTTATTTTGAATCAATGTGCATTAAATTTGTGTCACTATATGTTCTAAATAAGTTATTACTATTTAATGCTACCACAGGTTGCAGCAATCCACCACAAAAATAATGAGGAACAAGAAGAATTTGAAAATTGCTTGAAAAATCTTGGCACAGTATATGAGAAAACTCTGACTTTACCAGTTCATGAAATTTTAAAAAAACATTCTGGAAGCGTGAGAAGGCAACATCAGAAGTTTAATGGAAATTTGCATATTAATATAAATGAGGTCAAAAATATATATTTAAAATATTTTAGCTCATATTCGATTTAAATTGTTGACAAACAGGTGCTTTTAAATATCCTGCACAAATAATAATTTAGTTTTCTGTATGATGTCACCAGTTACCTTGCAATTAATCAAGGCCACCAGCATCAACCAATACAAATGACTGAAACTGAAAAAGAGAAGTTTTGCAATGCAAAAGTTCAATCTTGTATCTTCCTCTTAAGCTCCAAGCTAATTAAACTTGGTGGCGGTAATAATAGCAGAGCTGCTATTAAAAATTGGTGAATATTATACTATACCTTAAAATTTTCATGTCAGCAACTAATATTGGTTATTGTAGCTGTTATAATTGGTGCAAATTACTTTTACTTTTTCATTTATGCATTAATATGAGCAGGAGGGGGGGGGGCAATTTAAAATAATTTTAGAGGAAATTCTTGTAGATTTTGCGGTTGAGTTATACTGCAAATAAATCATGTTACCAACCCATAACGAGTATATTGAAGCCACTAAATTAGTTTGCTATATCTCAAATTCATTGTATCTTAAAACTGCAGTTTGAGCTTGACACATTATGATTTTTTGTTGATTTGTGATGGGCAAAAGTATCTTAAAATCAAATTTGGTATATTCCAGGTTTACTTTATGCTGTTATATTTTTTTGCATATGATTTACTAAAAAGTTCATCCCCTCATAGCCTCTGTATTTCAAGTTATTACCTCGTTTGATTGACCTGATGTGCAAACTGTTATAAAACCTGAATTGCTATGATTTATTGTTGATACCATTTGCCTCTTTAGACAGTATTGGTCATTATTGCTCTGGCTTATCTTGCACCCCTTGATATTCTTGTCAAATAATAATAAGTTATATAAGTAGGGAATGATCATTGGACGTCTGTGGTAACCATTTCAATGATGTTGACTCAATTCAAAAGAGTAGCTATGGCTTAGCCCCTGGAATTTTGTACCATTAGTTCCAAAACTTGTGATTATAATTTCACTTTTCTAAGCTTAAAAAAAGAATATACTTATAATCAATTCAATTTGAAAATTTTATGTACTTTTATTTGTGTACTTAATACATCTAGCAATTTTCTTTAAAACATTTTTCATTAATTATATGCATATCAATTAATTAATATTCATGGGTTACATATTTACTAATAGGATATGTAAGTTATGATAACTTTCGTTGTGCCTTCTTTTTTTACAGACTACAGATAAGTGCCAGGAAATATTTACAGAAAATGAGCAGCTTCAATTTTCAACAGAGGTAAAAAATTTTTTTATTGAAGGCTAACCCAAGAATTGACACTTTAGAATGTGCTTAGAAGCCTGGCTTTGTTTGAAAACGAAGAGTTTCGACACTACTTTTATATTGGACACAAATATGTTCTGTCTTTTTGTAGAAAAACTGATATTTTTAAGCGTTGGTTCAATAAATGTATGCACATATAGCTAAAGTTGCCAAGGGCTCAAGTTTCCAACTTAAGGCGGCATTCAGATAAACAAGGGGCAGACATAATTTTAAATTAAAGTTTCATTTTCAACTTTCATCCAATTTCCAAATTTCACACCATAAAGTACTATGATTTGCTGATGCGTTAAATTATTTCTGTGATTCGTATCTGCATTGTAAATATTTGTAGTTCAGTTTATATCGATATTTTTGAAAATATTTTCCTCCTTATTAAGTACGCATGTATGTATGAATTTGAAAGTTATAGAACCATGTTTCATTGTTCTTCATTGTTATATTACACAACATACAGACAAAGTATACAATCAATTAACTTACATTTTTGAAATATTTTATGGCTATTGTAGGTATACAAAGATGCAATTGAAAGAATTCAGTCATCAACGGGATTGGCCGATATTAACCAATTAGTGGATACTTTCAAAAATAACGATGACAGTAACTTCACAATGTTTCAACAAGTCAGTGCACAGTACAACGAAATCAATGCATTGGAGAATGAAATTCAGGAAAGACTATCAATTTTTGTTATCCGTTTTTAAATCATGAAAAAATATTTGTCGGTATACTTGATTGCTCCACTCACACTTGTACAAAAGAATAATATCATGAACAAATAAATGAAAATTTGATGCCAAAAACTCTCAGCTAACTGAATAAATTGGATAGAAAGATATAAGTGTTCCAGATGTTGAAATTGGATGCTAATGCTAAAATTTACGTAGCATATTGTGTTCTTGAAGATCCAATGGCATGCTTGAGTACTATGATTATGCATTTACAACCTTTTCAAGGGTAATTTTTGTAACTACTTTGGATGTAATGAATCTATCTTGGTGACCAAATAATTTATTATATTCAAAAAGCTAGAGCTGAACTTGGCATAATATGACTTTTCCTTCATTCGGTATAATTGAAAATTTGTTTTAAAAAATTACATTTTTTGAATTTACTTTACATGTGATAACCTATTTATATACATATCAAACTCCTAGATGTATATGTACATATGATAAATTGTTAGCTTGCTGTTACATGTTACAATCAGCTTATTGATGATTTTGAGGAATGACTTTCAGAGCAAATTTGAAATTCATCATATATTTCCACTGAAGCAATTTTTTATGGATTTCCTTTATTTTTGTGCATTAGGATATTAGCCTGAGAAATAACATAGATAGCGTTGAATATGATGATCTGGAGAAGAATCAGAAACAGAAAGTTGAGAGTTTCCAGAAGGAAATAATTGCCATAGAAGTAAGTATGCCATCAAAATATATTCTCAACTCAAAGCAATCATCACTTGCATACAATTATGCATGACATGCGCATTACAATTACTTTAAAATTTTACCAATTGATTGTTCTATTTTTCTACCATTCTATTGTTTTTACATGTCAGAAACTGACTTTTTGATTCATTTTGAATTTTGTGATTGTGAAGTGCATATATAAATTTGGGAAGACATTGTGTCAATAATTATATCCATTTTTTTAGTTCCCAAAATACACAATTATAATATGAAAACAGCATATGACATAATACCATGAAACCAGATAGCAACTGAAAATCGAATAATTAGATTTGAGAGTTGTTATATTGTGGTATTCTTCACAAAGTATTTTTCTTTAAGTCCGCAGCAAAAAAATGGACAGAAAATTTTCAAAGCTCAACAGAAAATTTGAATGAAATTGTACATGCAACTCAGATGGTCCTTTCAAAAATTCTGTCAATACCCAATTTGATTCCTGAAGGACCAGTTAATCAACAAAATCTGGGTTCGATTCTGGCTGCAGTTGAAGATCATGCCACTGAACTTTTATTGGAAATCGAAAATTTTGATTTCAATTTTGATGCATTGAGCAGCAAAGAAAAATCAAGTATTTTAGAAATTTTTGATCATTGCTATTCATATATTCAAGGTGATGTATGCTAGTTTGCTATTTTTTGCCTTCAAATGCATAGATGTATATATTTATTTATGCACGCTTGTTTCCTATATCAGATTACATTCAAATTTTTTAATTTTATTCTTTTTGCATACATGTATATATGCATGTGTGAGCATGTATTACAGGTGCAATTTAAATTAAAAATATTTTATTCTATGTACGTATACATGTACGTATTTTTATTTACTACATTTGTACGCATGTATGAAAGCATGGATAAATGTATAAAAATATGAAATGTATCTTTGTTTACGCACTGTAAGACTCTTGTGTGAGTGCAATGTGATATTTTTATAGTTCTGCACGCAATATATTACATATATATCCTGCACATAGTATATTTAGTATATAAATTATATTGAGAATTTGATTTTTGATGTTAGATTTTGTACTTCAACAGATGATATTAGTTCCAGTAACCACCAAGACTTAGATATCAGTACAAGGGAAGTAGTAAAACATAATTCTTTCAGTTTATCAAGCAAACGGGTAATAATATATATATATACTTAGTTTACATGTATATAGATACATAAATACATATGCAGAATTCTAAATCTAGCAAGGAACTATTTCATAGTACACGTTTTTTTACAATTTAGCCAATTGTAAAGCATACATTATAACAGGTATTGCTGCATAAATGTATGCACATACGGCTAATTTAGATAAGATTATGCAATAGAAAAGTTACTTATGATAATCTTTTAGAGAAAATAATTTTTTTGACATTATTTCTTCCCCAAGTATTAGTAACTTTATTGTATCAAAAATTGGCATGAATTTATTCATTTGTGGGGCCAATTTGATTTCAAGTTTTTTTTCATTGGGCTATAATTTTTTTGCATATCTACTTACTAAATAGGAAAATTGAGCATTCTCTATTTATTTCTTATATTATTGTATGTTAGGCAAAAAGAATCAAAGCTTATTTTTCAATTCATCAAATTTTTTATTTTATTTTATAATTGAAAGGATTCATGTGAAATTGTCCCTCCAAGTATAGATGACTACAGCTCTGATGATGAATTAAAGCTGTTAAAGAAATATGAAGAAAAAAGTAAAAACAGCTTTCCACGTGTCATCTCTCAAGAAGAGCTGAGAGCCTCTCTACAACTAGCAATAAAAAAATGATTAAAAATCCAGGAATTCTTTAAGTTTGATTATCTGAAGTTATAAAAAAATTTCATCTTGAAGCAGCATTTTACTGTAAATTCTGATTACAATTAAAAGTATTGACTAGTCACCTAAGGTAGACTGATATTACAGATACAATAACTCCTTGGTTACTGCCATTTACTTGATCTGTTATACATTGCACTAGAAACTTAGTTTGAATAATAACTTTTTGCTTTGCTTGGAATTAACAATTGACTATCTCTGAAATAAGTGATAGTAACTTAATTCTAACCTGCATTGTCTGATATTTGGTATCTATTTAGAAACTTCATTAATTTGGAAATGCATTAATCAAGAGGTTATTGTGCATTGGTTTAATTTGTAAAATATATGCCTTGAAACTACGGTATAGACTTCTTGAGGTTAACCTTTTTAGTTTGTTGAAGTACAATGCTTTATACTAGATAGCTGTACAAGAAATATAAAAAAACAACAATGACAACTTATGTACTATAAAATAAAGCAAAGCAATGATGTGCAAAAGGTAGCAAGACTGTTGCAATAAATAATAACAAAGTCAAAAGTAAGGTAATGGTACAAAATATATGTATTATTAGACCGGCAATCATGGGAAGGATGTGTTTCTGTAATGATAGTATTACTCTGAAAAATAGCAAGGTAAACTGAGTGAAAAGAGAACAGTAAGAGGAATTTTTAATGTAGTATAAATGTTGAGCAGAGAATGTGTCAGGATATTTGCCGGTCCTGCTATCTCTTTTAATTTCTACGGCATAACAGCTCGGTTATGTTCACCCATATTTGCCTTCACTCACCTAACATTTCGCCCACACTTTTCCTAAACTTTCGCCTCATT
>JAULBW010053986.1:0-53979 GCA_032358265.1 Vaucheria bursata
CAAAAAGATGACTTGCCGTAACACAGAACTCCACAGCTATAACACGAATTAACTGTTAACAAGTTAATTCCTAACAACAGGTCAAAGGTTCTCTTTGCTGTCAGCAATATGAAGGGAATATCTTTTGACTGGGTAATACCTTACCTTTACACTGACCACAAAATGCTTCAAAACTATGATGTATTTGTTACCAATTTTTGCATAATATTTGGAAATATCAACTATCCAAAACAAGCTGAGAGAGAGCTGTTAGAGTTAAAACAAGGTACCCGTTTGGCCGTAGAGTACATAACTGACTTCCAGCACCTAAGCCTTGAAGTAGGACAGACCGACTCTGCACCTGTTTGTGCCATGTTTGACAAAGGCCTTAACAAGGAGATTAAGTAAGCTTCATGTAACTTTCAGTATCCTGCAACACTCCAAGACTATTTTTGCATTGTAGCAGACCTTGATAACTGCCATATTGAGTTTCACCAAGATTTTAATGCAGGAGGATCTTTTGTACACCCCTCTCCAGTTCCTTGTCACTCAGTATCAGCCACTCAGGATGGCATTGCAGATATGGTTATTGGTGCTACACAATGTCGTAAACCCTTGACAGCAAACAAACGTCAACGTTGTATGGACAATAATCTGTGTTTGTACTGTGGGGAGGAGGAGTACATTATTGGGAGATGTCCTAAGATAAGGGGGCATCGGACGCAAGCGCCAAACAGGAATTTAGTGGGTGCAACCAAACTGGATGGGATTGAGCGTCTGTATCTCCACATGGAGCTTCTACTATCCGGTAAGCTTGTATCATCTACAAATGTATTAGTGGATTTTGGCACTAATAAATCACTAGTAAGCCAACACTTTATACACTTATGTAACATTACCCCGCAAACTCTAACCCATAATCTATATTTCGAGAATATTGAAGGTAGTCCACTATCCTCGGGTAGTATTACTCAGTATGTAGTACTCACTTTAATACATGACTCTGTCAGGATATCTGCCCTGTCCCCAGATACTAGCACCCCTAAAGCCCCCTACCTCTCGGGAGTTGATGGTTCAACGGTACGAGAATTGATTAGTAGCACCAAGGTCTCGGGTTCGAATCCCGATGCTTCCAAATATTATCATACTTAGCTATACATTCACCCAAGAATCCTAACAGACTCACTCATTTTCAGTCACACTTTCTATGAGTTACCTTCTCTCGTTGCATCTATGGTTTTTGGGATTGATTGGCTGGTCAAGTTTAGCCAGATCATCAATTGGGCCACCTTGAGAATTACTATGCAACAGCCTTCCATTCCTGTAATCTGCAGTGGCACTACCCACACAATGGATAAAGATATATCAAATCCTGTATCCTGTAATGATCTTGAAGACATTGTGGTACCGATGGAACCAGAACAAGCAATTGACTCTGTACTCATACCTATGGCATATTTTCAATTTGCTTCCGTATTCTCATCCAAACTGGCCAATTTGCTACCACATCACCATAAGTTCAACATTGGCATCGACATTTGGGATGATGCAAAAATACCCTGGGGCTCTATTTTCCCTCTATCAGACCTGGAATTGAAAACACTACGTATCTACTTGGATGAGCAGTTAGCTAAAGGTTTCATCCGACCCTCAAAATCTCCAGCGGTTGCACCCATATTTTTTGCCAAGAAGAAAAGTGGCAAGCTTCATTCTGTGATTGACTACCGCAGTCTAAATGTGGTTACTATCAAGAATAGATACCCACTACCCCTCATCAATGAGATGCTGCATTGTCTTTCAAAGGCAAAAGTCTACACAAAAATTAATTTGTGCGGGGCTTATAACTTGGTTTGTATTTGCAAAGGAGACGAGTGGAAGACTGTATTTTAATGTAGGCTTGGCCATTGGTTATGCCTTTTGGCTTAACCAATGCCCCTGCAGTTTTTCAGCACCTCATGAATGAAATTTTCTTTGACCACTTGGATCTTTTTGCGTTATTTACCTGGATGATATTTTGATTTACTCTGAAAACCTAGAAGAACATACTGAACATGTATCTCTTGTACTTGAATGGCTTTGGGACAACCACTTGTATGCAAAAATAGAAAAATGCTCTTTTTCAGTACCATCAATCAATTTCCTGGGATGCATAATTTCAGTTTCTGGTATTGGTGTTGACCCAAATAAGATTAACTTTATGGCCAGCCCCTACAATGGTCAAAAGTTTGCAGTCATTTCTGGGTTTTGCTAATTTTTATCACATGTTCATTTCAAATCATTCCAACATTATTGCCCAAATGCTCTCCCTGCTGAAGAAAGACATCAAATTCAACTGGAACTCAGCCTGTTAGGAAGCTATTGAAAATCTTCAGTCTCAGTTTAGCTCAGCTCCAGTTCTCTGACACCTTGACACTTCTAAGCCATTTATAGTTGAAGCAGATGCATCCAATTTTGCTATTAGTGGAATCCTATCACAGGATATTGATGGCAAGATTCATCCTATTGCATATTTCTCACGCAAACTTTCTGTACCAGAGATTAACTACAAAGTGCATGATAAGGAGTTGCAGGCAATTGCTGCATGCTTTCAACAATGGCAACTATTTTTGTTAAGCAGCATTGAACTGGTCAAAGTTCTTACAGATCATCACAATCTACTCTACTTTTCTGACTCAAAACGGTTAAACCGCCAAGTACACTGGTCACTCTTTCTATGTGACTTTGATTTCCAAATCATCTTTTGACCAGGCCAAGAAGGGGAAAAGCCAGATGCACTGAGCCATCGACAAGATTATCATCTTTATTATTTGGATGAGCAAGTCACAAATCAGCATCAAGTACTTCTCAATAAAAATTGGTTTTTAATAGCTGTCACACAAGAACGTTTTCTTTTGGAATGTATAAAGGAAACTCAGTTGAATGATAAGGAAATCCAAGACCTCAAAGATTCTAAGGGAACTTCTATTAAGGATGACTAATTGCTACACTATGGTTGCCTGGTAACTCCTAATGCTCTGCGCCACAAACTATTGCAGCTATGTTATGATTCACTGTTTGCAGGATATGCAGGTATTCATAAAACGTTCAAACTTGTTTCCAAAGAGTTTTGGTGGCCGGGTATGCAGAAAGATTGTACAGCATACATTGAATCCTGCCACGTGTGTGGACAAGCAAAGGCAACCCATATGAAACCAGCTGGTTTACTGCATCCTCTACCACTTTTACCTTGGCCTTGGTATTCAGTGGCTAGGGATTTTATTGTGGATCTTCTTCCGGTTCAAGGTAAAGACTCCATATTGGTTATTGTTGATTACTTTAGTAAGATGAATCATTTCATTGCATGCCGTAAGAATATAACTTCACTTGAACTGGCAAATCTCTTTTTTTATCACATTATCCACCTTCATAGTAATCCAAACAATTTGGTCACCAATCGGAGATCCGCTTTTATTACTCAGTTCTTCTCTGCTTTATTATGCAGTTATGGAATTGCACAGATCCTTTCATCTGCATACCATCCTCAGTCAGACAGACAGACTGAAAGATTGAACCAAGTCCTTGAACAGTACCTTTGTGTGTACTCCAACTTTAACCAGACTAATTGGCTTGAAAATCTTCTGCTTGCAGAATTCTGTTATAACTCCCAGTTCCATACTGCCAATAATATGAGCTCTTTTAAAGCCACATATGGGTTTGATCCTCCTCTTCATTGGTCTACAGAACTGCTTTCAGACTCATCACAAACCCTGCAAATATACATGTCAATTTTGAATGATACTACACAAACTCTTTGCAAAACACTTGAAAAAACTCAGCTTTCAACCAAGAGTTTTGCTGACATCAAGCGTTGCCACATGAAATATGAGGAGGGGAAGATGGTCTTCTTAGATCAATGCCATATTAAGACCTTAAGACCTTCAATTAAGCTTGATTTGAAAAAACTTGGTCCTTTCCAAATCATTCAAAAGATCAATCCAGTGGTTTACTACTTGCAGTTACCTTATTCAATGAAACGGTTGCACAATGTTTTTCACATTTTGTTATTACACCCTGTCAAAAATACCTATTTAAGACCCACTCAAGCTACACCATCTTCAGTTATTTTGGATTGTAACAATAATTATTATGAAGTTGATGACATATTGGATGGCAAGAAGACATGTGGACATTGGAAATTTCTGGTTTTATGGAAAGGATACTGTCAGGATCTGATCTGTTTTGCCATGATCTGTTATGGAACTGTGACTCTATGGACTTAGTTTGTCTTTATATGTGTATTTTCTTAAAGAGTGTTTTCATAAGTGTGTTCTCTTAAGTAGTATTGTGTTAACAAGATTCATTCTTGGCAACACATAAATAGGGACTAATTTATAATTGGTTGTGTGTTTTTTTTTTGGGTTTCTGGTTATCCTTACAATTGGTTACACATAGACTTTAATCTAGTGATTCCTAAGAGATACTCAGCCAAAGAGAACAGCTGGAAGCTTGAGGAGAACATTGTGAACAGTGACCATTTGATCCAAGAGTTTAAGTAGCGGTTTGGTGTCAGAAACTAATTGACAGGCAATAACAACACAAGAGAAGAAGAAAAATGCTTGATATATGTAGATTATATTAGTCCTTCACAAGGTTGTGAAGAGTAATCTTCACAACGTCAAATATCTAATTACTCGTTAACATACGAGTAATTTTTACTTAAAATTTGCCTAGTTACTTGGAGTTGGTCAATGGGTTTGGGTTCCTAACATTTGGCTAAATTCCCAAGTCCGCAGCTAGGGAGGCAACTGTTAGGAATTAATTTATATCATAAGTCAATTCCTTTCTTCTATTTATAGTTGCAGATGCTCCTATTTGGAATATTATTTATTTTATGCTAGTCACATTCTCAATAAATGACTGGTCATACAATAGTTTTAATGTTAGTAATGTTGTGTTAGAAAAGTATAATCACTTGTCACAACACAGTTCAAGATATAATGCATATTTGAGCTGTTACTTTCTTACATTATTCGCCTGTTTTGTTGTACGTTGCTACAAAAGTATTATATAAGTTTGCTGACAAGTAAAAACTTTTAAAGTATTGTTTTACTGGATTTAACTTCAATTTATTATGTACTTTCTATCTTTTAAATACTTAGCACTGATGAAATTTACAATTTAAACAAATGTTCAGATATAAATAAAGTTCCAATCAAGTCAAACCTTAGTTTCTTTGTAATTCTAACAATATTTCAGTTTCAGTCATATTTTGTTATGAATGTGTATCAAAACTCAGAACTAGATACAAAAAATATATTCACAAACATAATTTGTGTTGCTGGAAGTGAAACATACTTCATAGCAACACACAAATCCCAAACTTAGCCCATCATCAAAATCCAGCAATGACTCGCCATAAACTCAGAATTCCAATATGCAAAACCATGACTTGCCATAAAACAGAATTCCACAGCTATAACACAAATTTAACCGTTAACAAGTTAATTCCTAACATATTTTTACTTGCACATTAAATTTATTTCCCATCACAAATCTTGTCTTAGCATTGCTTGGCCTAATTTGACTTGATTTGTTAATATGTACGCTCCAAAATGTGATGTCTAGAACAAACTTTAAAAATTGATTTATGCATCTGATATACAAATGTGAATAAACCAAAAAATAGAAATTAACAAAGCAGTAATGCTCATGAATTTTTATTAAATTATTTTTAGTATTTTGAATTTTTCATGACAAGTACAGAGAATACTCTTTTTGTTTAAAAAAATTATATTAAGTTTACTGTGTGTAAGGTGGAAATCTATATTTGCGCCGTATTGTGTCTATAATATACATTTTCTTGTAAAATTTAAATGAAAAAAATTAAATAATGCTGCATGTAATTTTTTATCGAGAATTGAATAAAAAAGTAAAAATATTAAAATTTTAGTTATTTGCGCCTAAAATTTTTTTATTGCGCCTCGTATTTAGGCACTATGGCTAAATTTTAAATAGTTCAAAACAAGGATATATCCGAGAAATTTCACGCATTTAACGCGTAAACCGATCAAAGTTAAGAACATTCAATATCTAAGAGTATTCAATATTGTTATTCATTACAACTTTTATCAGCTCATAGATTCAAATTTTAAAGGTGCGCTGTAAGATTTTGCCTCCGTAATTCTGTGATGTAAGACGGCATGTAATTAAAATTGACTTTCAAATTTCTTCAGGAAACCGAAATTGCCCAGTCACATTAGTATAGAATGGGAAATATTCCTGTTGTTCACGAAGCTATTACATCAATTCAATCTCTTGGCGACGTTATCACGGGAGATACGGAAGGTGCTCGTCAACGATGGGTTGATTACTCAGAATCAAGTATCATTGGATCTGGATCACGGGCATTGATTGCATTAGCGAATGATGATATGGAAGAAGCTGCCCGTCTCGGCAAAGCGACGGGTCGCGCAACTGGTTCAGCACTTATGGGGGGTGGTGCTCTGAGAAGTGTTCCTTTATTTCATGAGCTGGCGACTTGTGGCGACTCTCTCGGAGATATGATAGGTGGAGGTGATGATGAAGCAGCTCGTCGACGATGGGTTGATTACTCTGAAAGAAGCGTCATTGGATCTGGGACGCGGGCATTGATTGCATTAGCAAATGATGATATGAAAGAAGCTGCTCGTCTCGGCATAGCGACGGGTAAAGCAGCTACGAGTGGGGCGATCACTGCTGTCACTATTGGTGCAACAGTTGCTACTGGTGGAATATTTGCCCCTTTAGGTCTGACACAATAACTTCTAAAAAATTCGACTTATATTCAGTTAACGTAAATTTGTATATAAATATATATATTTTCATCATCTATCATTCTCAATTTGGTAAACAGGAGTTGCAGTTTCAGCTACCGCGTGCGGTGTAACTGGGGCTTATTGTGGTGTAGTTGAAACTGTTGCTCAAAATTCGATCTATGATCAGGAAATCAAATCAGGTGAACAATATTCATTTTTCATAGAGTGCTTATTACAAAGATAGATTTATGGTGAAAAGTTTACTTTTTATAGTAATCTTTTTCAAATACTAAACAGAGTAAAAATAGACTGCTCAAAACTTCAATTTGCTCCTGTTTTACCAACTGGAAAAAAATAATTATTCAATTCCTTTTTTATCGAAAAATCAAACTAGTTGACTAGCCCAGTACTTGAAACACTAACAGTTATACTGTTCTTCGTCCACTTCTGAAAATAAGTAATATCCATAGTTTCAAAGCCAAAAGTATATAATTACCATATATTTCTTCATAGAAATGAATAGATTTCACAGTTTCGATACCGAGAAAAAGTGATTTACATATGTTTGATGCCATCATAATTTCTAGTTATTTCAAATGTAGCACCAACCGTAAGATAGAGATAATAATTTAGAAATCTGCATGAAATTAACAGTTAAGCGACTTACATAAGTGAAAAAAGTTGTTGAATTTATCTGCCTTCACACCTTTGTTACAGGAGATGTTGTTGGAGCGGGTCTACTTGGAGGTATATCTGGGGCAGCTGCTGGATATGGAAAAGCTAAAGCATCTCAAGGCAGAGTATATCAGGTATAAATGCATATATTTTCAATTTTGTGGACTAAATGTATTCGGTATAAAAATATATGTCTTCAACTAATGGTCATAATATTTAAAGCTGATTCATTATAGATATGAATCCACAGTGCAATAGTTACATATTACTCATAGGTAAAAGTTATAGAGTTTTTTGGAAAAAAGTTGAAAAATTTATGTTATGAAATCCTAATATTGGAAGTAATGCTAAAATTTGTTACTAGAAATAGCATTGGTATTCATAATACTACTTTTTCAATAATTTGCACATTAATCATTCCCTTACGTAGGTCATGGAAGAAAATAGAGGCTCAAATGCTATTCATGACAATTTTATTCAAAACAGTCGTAGACAATATCGTCCAAACGGAGAAACGTGGGTAACCGAATCTAACAAGCATTCAGCTGGCTTTATGAAGCAGAGGACTGAGCAGGGTATGAATGCAAAAACATATCAGATTACAATGAAAAAAGCAGCTTTAGAAAAACTTAAATCTGAATCAATTCCTCAGCGTAAATCTGGTATTATAAATCACGGAAATTCAAAGCCTCGAAATGTTATAAACAGCGAGCGATTGTCCAATCATCCGAAAGGAAAAGTAAATATTGGAATAAAGACAGCAAATTTGAGAGAATTTAATGATAACATAATTAAGATAAAGGAAATTGATCCTAATTCTAGGATGCAGCAAGGCATCATGAAGCCTATTAAGAGATACTCAAAGGCAAGTCCGTGTATTGCATCACTTCGAGGTGAAGACTTTGATTCTGATTCATACTGATTTTGATTGTGAGTCTGATTCATACTGATTTTGATTGTGATTCTGATTCTGATTCTGACTAATCTTTAATATAACTTGTATATTATCTCATTGCTGTATGCTTCATTTTTTATAATTATTAACTTCTTTTTGCTATTGCTAGAAGATTAAGCAATGAATAGTAGAAAAATGGTTGGTTTTTTGGAAAAAATAATGCTCTAGGTTGCTAAGTTTAAAAATTTGGTACTCAAATAAAAATTTATTTATTCGAAAAAACAATTTCTTTGTAACGGTGAGTGTATTAATGTTCATAAATATTATATACAACAATTTTTATTTGAAAGTGTGCATCAAAACAATTTTTTTATGTATCCAATATCAAATACAAATCCGAGTCAAATGATAAAATGTTATAACTACAAATATGTAAAATAACTGAATTTTAACTGAAAGCAAGATTCTTCACTTAAGATCATGAAAAAAATATAATTGCAGGCATGTGGTAAAAATTGATATTGCATGATTGAAAAAATAAAAATCGATATTAATGTTGAAAAATCTAAAACTCTTTTCACTTGTTCTAAAACTTAAAATTTTAAAGGTAAATATATCGAAAATGTAATATTCAGAAAAAGTAAAAAATTTGGAAGTTGACAAACACGGTTTGCCACCCTTGTCTCATTGTAATGTTTTGGTAAACTGTTAATCATTGGTTATAAGGTTAAATTGAAATAATACTCTTCTTGAATCTTTAAATCTGCTTGAATTTGTGCAATGGCCAGTCAATTGTTCTGTTAGAAACGGAGTACCAAATAATCTTTACATTTTGTTCACCATTACTAATAATCAAACCTACTTCAAACTTGTTAAATAAAAAACAAAATCAGTTAATTTACAAATTGGTACATCAAGTAGACCAAGATTGCATGAAAAATTCAACAATTCCAAGCATAAGTGTATGGCTAATATTGCATCACTTTTCTCAAGTTCATATCTTGGATGTTCTATTCCAACCCATTTGTAGAATAGTAGTTCTATCATAAATCTAATGGAAGTTTGAACATTAGATTCTCTTCATGTTAAGCATTTTTAAGGCTCAGCTGTTGAGCCACACTACTTTTCAACAAAATTTATCAAGTAAAAATATATGCAAACTGAAAATATTCAAAGGAAAATTAAAGGCACTTTCTGGAACTCAGCTGGCAGACTCTAGTTTAATTTTATGGTTTTTAATTCAAACTGGGCTTGGCCTAAGAAGCATATAAGGCTATGTCTTGTTGATTGTTTTAATCAATAATAGTACAAAGTAAATATTGAGAAATAAGCCTTACTTATTTGAAAATTAAATTGTTGAAAATTGTCATAGCAGCATTTTAGATTCATAAATTTATCTATAATATGTTTAGATGCAAAAAATAAAATTGAAAAGTAGCATACAAATATTGAGTCAAAGCAGTCAGTATGTAAAAAAAGCAAAGAAATGATGCACAAAAAGCTAGCTAGACAACAATAGTAGTAATAATAACAAAGCAAAAGTAAGGCAACAGTATAAAATATATGTATTAATAAGCCAGCAATCACGGGAAGACCATTCCTCTCTAACGGTAGTGTTACACTGTAATAACAACATTACTCTGCAAAGTAGCAGGGTAAACAAAGTGAAAAGAGAAGAACAAGAGATGTTTTTCATGTAGCAAGAATGTTGAGCACAGAGCAGCCCAATAATAAATTGTGAGCTTATTCCATTGTTTAACAAAGATGTCAGTTTGGAAACACCAAAAAAAAACTTTCTGGACTAATAAAAAATGTTATAGACGCTGAGAACGTGAAAATTGTTGGAAGGATCTTTTTTGTATAAGTGATGAAAGACAGGGAGTGTGCTGCTATATTGCAACACAATAAAGGTTACAAAATTAAATCACTACTAGGTTGCTACATTAGATTCGATAACAAGTTAAAGGAATAAAGTTTAAAATAAAAATTACATTATTTAAAATCACTTGTTGAAACTTAATCCAAGTTGTAAGACCATTCAACATGGTAAACATAGTTGATATGCTGTTTAAATTGAACATCCACCAAGTCTTTCTCATAATTTTTTTCAATTTGAGACAATGTGCTACTCCTCAATACTTCAATTCTTCATTGAAATATACATAAATGAGACTAACTATTTGAATGCACTTTAAAGTTAAACCCAATGAAATATCAGGATTTTTTTACTTCAAAGCAGTTAAATTTAAAAGGTAACAACAAAATTGTAATCAGTGCTATCTCAGATAGCAGCAGAGATTTTATTTCTTTCCAATTATTATCTTTGTTAGGAATTAACTTCCTAAAGTACTATTTCTGTTTGTAGCTGCGGTACAATTCAGAGAGATTTGTGTAATTATACGATTCAAAAGGATTTGTACAATTCTGATTTGAGGAGAGTCACTTTGGTAGAAGTTCAAGGAGAGTCATAAGTAGAAGTTCAAGGAGAGTCATACATCAGCTTACATATATTTTGTTGTGTTGATAGAATGTTCTCACTTCTGTCAACACTAATATTGGAATACGACATATATATACCAATTATTGTCCGTTTCTTTTTGTGGTTTAACTACGGCATTCCTAATAGTGAGCAGGTTATGCATTTTACCTTCAGAGAGTATTAAAATCTAAAGCTGTACAGAGAAAGGTATTTTCTGTACCATTATCTCTTGAAGTGTATGATATGCTTGAAGGTATGGAACCAGGATACAATATCTCAAGTAAGGTTTGAAAGATTGTGAAGGCAATCATTCATAGTTTGGCCAGACCAATGTATCTTCAGAAAACTCCAAACCCATTCAGCAGTGCTACATTAGCAGTTGCCAAACCATGATTTAAAGAAAATGAGAAAATTATAATAGTTTCTGGCTTATAATATTCCACTCTTTGGTTGACATGTTAAATCTTTAACAATGTATAACAAATTATGCTTCAGTTTTTTGCAAATTCAAAATAGTATCTTTTAAACAACAGATTTGAAAAATATCCTGTTTGCAGCACAAACAGCATGTGCTTTCTATTTCACAATAGAAGACAGAAAAGGTTAAAATGTATAAATAATGGAGAGATGATACCGTGTTGCCTGATAAAATTACTATAGCATATTTGTCAGAATACTTGCTGGTTCTGCTATCTCTTTAAATTATTACAACATAACTGCTCAACAATCTTTGCCCATGTTTGTGTCAAGGTACTTGCCAGTCCTGCCATTTCTTCAAATTGCTATGGCATAACTGCTTGACTATGTTAATAAATGTTCGTCTACATTTGCCTATATTTCGCCTACACCTTTTCTATAATTTTTGCCCCTTTTACCTATTTGCGTCTTTTATCTTATTTTTGCCTTAAATGCCAAACCCTTTATGTCTGCACCTTTACCACAATTCTTCATGAAATCCTTTGTGCACTCACTCCACAAATTGTCACGTGTCATCTTTCTTATGGTTACTTGGAAACTTTTTGGATTATTTTCTACAACAAGTTCAACCTACAAAAAATGATTTTATTTTCATCATGCTCCCTAGAAACTCTTCTTTACTGTCTTCAAACTCTGCTTCAACTAACTGGATATTATTCCAGAAGTTGCCATCACACTATAATTCTGCTTGAATCAGCCTTACTATCAATTACCCCACTTTACTCCGCTTTATTTCTGCCATAGACAATTTCTTAGAATTCTTTAAACAATTCTAGAATTGCCACAAGCTTACCAATGGAAATTATAACATTTACTTATGAAGCAAAAGATGCAGTGAGATTCACTGGAGAGCCATTTCAATGGCACTTCAAGAGGGTATATTGCAGGAACTAACGGGGACATGTTTATTTGTTCAATCTTGTGTTTATGTTCACTCCTCTTAAGTTTAATGATTTCATTGTAATTTATTAAATCTTTTCTTTGCTTTGCCATTTGCCTGCCCTCTACTGTACATTGGACTCTACCCCCTAAATTTAGCTACATCATGCAACACAGGTACAAGTACTGTATCATACTACTATACCCTTCTTCCACTATCAACAGTTTGCCTATTTCTCAGTTATAATTTGCATATGTTTTTTTCCCATCTTTTGCCTCTTTAACCACATGGCACCCATTTATCCCAATTGCACCTTAATGCAAATCCTCTATGTAAACATCTTTGTTATAATCCTTTAATGATTCAGTTGTTCTATATCTTTACAATTTGCCAGGTGTCATCATATTGTTAATTAAAAATCTCTTTGATAATTTTCCATAGGGTCATGTAACCAGTTCAACCAATAGAAGACTGACCTTATTTTCACCATGTTTTCTTAAAACTTCTTTACCGTCTTCTATTCTATTTTAAACTCAATTTCAACTGGTTGGAAATTATTGTAGAACCATCAAGATCATATTTCTGCTAGATTTGGCTTTATTATCAGTTGCTCTGCTTTGTTTCCACCAAAGACAATTTCTAAGGATTAAATAATTCTTAAAGAGTCATAAGCCTACCTATGCAAATTATTGAGTTTACTTACGGAGTAAAAGATTCAGTGAGAATCAGAAAGATTCGCTGGAAAGCCAGTTCTAAGGGTACTTTAAGAGGGTATACTGCGGGAGCTAGCTTGAACATGCTTATTTTTTCAGTTGTGTTTTTTGTTCACTCTTCCAGTTTAATAAATTTTTATATTTTTACTAAGTCTTATATTTGCTTTGCTGTTTGTTGGCCCTCTGTCATACATCGGACTTCATCTCTTCAACTAAGCTGCATCGTCCAATGAAGGTGTAACTAGTATATCGTATTATTACACCTTTTTCTTCCATTCCAACAATATTATATTGAACAAATTATGCAGTAATTTTAGAAATTCATTATGAGACCATTGCATTATATTCCGATGTAATTTAATATTTTTTCTTTGCTTCCATTGCTTTTATCCTATTTATCGTTATCATAATGAATTCAGTAGAAAAAAATGGAAAGAATGTTGCTGAATTTGATTTTTTACGGAAACACATAGTGTCTAATAATGCCCTGTAACAATATTTTTTAAATCTACTAATATTAATATGCACTCCATTTAAAAACATGATAGTGGCGGTTAAATTTTTATTTTTTTTTATATACAAAAAAATGTAACTGAAATATGGCATTGTTCTTGTCTGAATATTTTTGCATAATGATGAATCTTTAGGCTCAAACTTTATTTTCAATATTCAATTTAGTTCAGTATCATTTTTAATTTATACACTTTTGAATATTTTTATTCTCAGTAAACGTTCAGAGGTAAGATACATTCAAATGATTTATTTCAAGTTGACAGTTGAATTATTCATATCAAATGGCAAAAGAAACAAACTCCAGTTGTAACAGTTGTTTACTCTCCTTATTTAAAATGGATTTTTCAATTCTGAATATTTCTTGAATCAAATTTTACAGTATACAGTCTAAAGTGGAATACGAAGAAATACTATGAAAACAGGCACCTTTATCCAACCTCAAATAAAATAGGAAATTTTGATGTGCATGATTTTGGCGAGGATAAATTTGATGCTTTAGTTGAAAAATCATAGTCTGCTTAGCTGATTTAGCTCATTTAGAGTTAATCTATTGAAACCTTTGGTTAAAAAGAAAAATTACTGATTGATAAGAAAAAGTAAAAAATATTGTTTCAACAACAATAAAAATTTGTACATATCTTGCAAAAGAAAATATCATGCATAAATTTAAGGCGCCTAACAGCATCTTATCCTACAAAACTCACATGTCCCCTAGAGACGTGCAATAAGTATTGTTCTTCTATTGCTAAAATGTGATGAGAAGAATGGTTTTAAGGTCACGTGAGTTACATATATTGATACATTGTCAGGTTCGATCATAAATTGAGTATTATTGTTTTCATCAATTATCTCAGTGCGGATATATCTTTACTCACGATTGAAGACAGTAGGGCTGAGTCCATTGAATATGACGTATCCAAAGAGCGCTCTAATGCGGCAATCATTACCTGAAAAAAATTCCAGCTTTTCATTCATTGCAATGTAATTTTGAAAGATTGAATTTTTTTGAATTTTTCTTATCTTGCGTTGGCTTATGCATGCGCATATGTTCCAAACATAGGCCAAAAGCTGGTTGCAGAAAGAATACTTATAATGTATGTAGATTTTTTCAGTTTAAAAAAGTATACTGATCTGTAATGTAATGGATATTCATATAAATATTCAGCAAAAAACTAGGAATAACTGATTTTCACGCACTAATAGTAATATAACTTTAAAAAAATTATTATATCTTGTTTCTAAAGATTAAGAGCATTGCTTATGCCATACCTTTTGATACATGCTACATACGAGAAAGGCAAGAAATTATAAATTAGCTAACTTTATTCAATTCAATAAATTTACAAAAGAAAAAACTATTGGATGTTTTAACTTAAAGTAAATATATGTATGTTTAGTCTAAAAATTACTTATTAATTAATTAGGTAATCTTCGTTTTCAATGTTATATCATCTTTTGAAAAAAATTCGTCTTATTCAAACATTTTGAGCAGCAGATATAAATATATTTTAAAACAATAATTTCGATTAATTATAAACAATTCTATATTGCAAAGCTATAATGTAAGTTTTAAAAAAGTAATTGGAATAAAATTGTCCTTACATTAAAATTTTCATTTTTTACTAAATCAGTAAATTTATTTCTTCATATACGAATAAAGATGCATACATATGCTTTTTGCTACATTTTCTGACCAACAATTAATATGTCCTGCATATGTCTAGCTTCCTAATGTAGTTTTTACAAGGCTTATTTAAAAGAAATTGTTGTTTTGTAGGCGTATAATATTTCGAGTTGATATTTCTCCAAAGCTAGTATTATAAGTCGATATGTACCTGATCAATCAGATGATCTACATCTGCTAGCACACTTGTATCGTACACATAATTGACTATTACTTGCCGCCAGAATTCAACATCAATCTGTATCTACACCAGAAAATACATATGCACACATTGAAAACCAGAACAAAAAATGCATATTTGTGTCCATACATTATACTATGAACCTTTCATCAGATTAATATTTTTATCTCAATTGTAGGTATGCATATTCGTAGACGCTAATTTTGGCTGGATAAAAAAGTTTAGTAAATATATAATAAGTGGAAGTCATCGAAAATGCATCAAATTTGCACTCAAAATTTCAATCTATTCAATTATAATCCAAGTTCATCTAATTGAGGTAACCATTGATCTGCCTTAAGATAATAATGAAGTCTTGATGTACTCTAATACAACACTGACAGAATCTTATAGTAACAGTTCCCGTGAGCTGATAATAACAAAATTTGCTAATAATGCAAGAATAAACATAGTCTGCTTAAATCTACCATAAATTTGAACCCCTAAAAAGTAATGACGAATTACATTGAAATGTCGAATTAGAATTATTCTAAGTGACCAATCAAATTGAGCCGTGTTATATCAAAGTAATGGGGTTTTGCCGTATTAACCAAAGTATGCATATTTGTATAAGATAATAACCCACAGAATATGTAATTAGCAAAAGAGGTTTGAAAAGACAGACAAGCATATACTTCATTGACTATTCAGCTCATAATTTGTTCATTTTCGTGAGTTCAAATTTCAGAATAATTTTTGAAAGGCAAAAAAGATTAACAATGTAGTGCCTTATTTTTTGCTTTTGCCAACCTACCTTGAATGGCAAAGGATAAAAACACGTATGTTTCTTGGCACATGCACAAACTTTTTCAAATTACACAGTTCGAATATAACAATACTGCCGGGACCACCAAATGAATTCATTATACTAAAAAATTTAACGCTGAACTCGGCACAAAACTGTTTTTTCGTTGATTCTTTATGGGTGAAAATTCATTAAAATCAAATTTGTTATATCCAAAGTTAATGGTATATGAAAATACATCTACATACCTGTTGATAGCCCCCAATTGAGAGGGTCAAATCGCGAATGATTTCTGCACCAGCCTTAAAAACTACCTATTTACAAATATATCCAACCACAAAAAAAGTATACAAAGATTGTCATAAAAAGTGAGATGAAATTATATTTTGTTAGTCCGACTATGTTTTTGTCAGTTTAAAAGCAGCACAAAATTTTGTGAACGAATAAGCTTTGAATGTCAAATGGGAAAAGCCAAGGAAAACATACTCGTTTAAAACCCGAAAAATTAATCTATATTTCAAAGTTACCTACTTTTACTACTGCAATCTAAAAAAACTCCGTATGGTAAGCATTAAATACAAAAATGATAAGTTCATTGAGAAAATGTTAATCACTTTTTCTATACCTTGAGTATTCCGCTGAGGATCGAGTCCCCGTTAAATTGAATTTTGCCACCTAGAATACTCACATCCCCTGCAAATATGCGGTCAATGTCCAGTTGCAACCCCATACGGCTACCCCCGAAGCTGGCCCGGGCAGTCCGTCTCAAATCCCTATCAACCCTGTTATAAATCTTGTTATACTATAATATTGCTGTTAACTGTTCGTATAAAAATAAAACTTTTGTTATATTAGCTTCACAGTATGATCCATCCTAATAAATCCGTTATGCAATAACACAGTTGTTGACTACGTCCTTCTTGTTCTGACTGGCTTATAGCAACTTTTCTGGTATCCTTCAATTTATGACCTTATTATATAATAATTATACCAGGAGTACAAATACACGCAAAAAATTTTATCTATAATAAGCAACTAGTGCACGAATCTGATTCAATTTCATGACAGTTCAGTGTGAATAATTCATAGTAAATGAAACAGATATAGCTGCGCATAATCGAGATAATTCGATTTTATCGTAATATAGACTTTTACTGCATATGAAGTTATCGAAAAGATGTGAACGAGAAGATCATACAATGAAGAAATAACGACAAATACTAAAAAGCAAGCGTTTTCTGTGGATAATTATAAATTTCAAACTGCAAATAAATCTAAAGATACAATTTAGATACCATTTATGCATATAAAATATGCATGTGTAGTTGCTTATATAAATAAATAATCGAATGCATATAACAGCTAATATATTGAATAAAATGGATGAATTACCTGTTAGTGGATATTGCGCCAGCTCGGTTAGAGTCCCCAAGTAAAAACGAAACTTCAATACTGGCTTTATCTAAGCGATCTATTACTGAACGCGCCGAATTCGATGCACTGATGGGCGAAGTTTGGCTTTTAGTCCACTCATTTTTTACCAAATAACTGTACAAATGCGCATTTTTAAAAATTAGAAGAAATAAATTACTATAAGATAATGATTGCTGACTATTTTCCAGCGAATCTCAATTAATATGACTCAACACATTGGATTTTAATGTAAACATATATATATATATATATAACTGATTGTCACATCGATATCGTTTATAGAACAGGATACATTACCCGGGTGATTTATTTTGTTACTATTATCCACATGAAAAAAAACTCGTCAAAATGAACCAGATTATTCAAATTAAAATCATAATTTAAACTTTTAATAAAAAAGAAGAGATTTATTTTTATAAAGCCGACCAAACTCGAACGAAAAATGAACACCATAAATCAGATTTATGGGATACTAATGATATGGCAGATTGAAATCGATTAATTTTATGATGAAATTTCTCATTGACATCTAGTCAGAGACAGACAATCTGTACCAAAGTTAACTTGATGGCCATATCACAGCATCTGTCCATGGACAACATACAAACGACACAGCGAAGCGGGGGAGAAAGCCACAAGGAGACCGAAAGAAGCAAAGACTGAAATGCTAGTTTCATTTTCAAAGATAATTTCTAATATTTTCATTATGTGAGGCTTGTTATATATAGATGCATGTATATTGTATCTACATAAATGAATTAATTTTAGGCAAGTTAATCGACAGATAATGGCTTATTGCATTGAAACGATTGATGAACATATTCTATCATGTTAAAAGGCAGCTTTTAAACCTTTCATCAAAATTGATACGAATGATAGCTAGAAATAGCATCGGGATAAAAAATTAAACGAATCATGTCTTAAAAATGACATTTATTTTTCTAATTTTTTTTATCGTTCACAGAATGATTGATTTTCGTTTCAAGATTTTTTTTATTCCGAATATTATACACCAACGTACAGTTTTTAAAGACAAGATGCCTTTACCTGAACTTATATTTTTTTCAAAATGGCTACCTTAACTTGGACTTTCTCTTCAAAAGTAAAAATCGCAAAGTAATAAAACATACCTGTTTTTGAATTCATCGACTAACTGACATCCAGAGATTTCCACATAGCATTCAAGAAATAACTCTGAGGCATAATTGTTGTACCACCTTAAAAAAGAATGTATAATAAATAATTAATATTAAATTAGGCAAAAATTTTCAATAAGAACAAAAAAAGGCTTTATGAAGTAATATATAATACAAATATGGTAATTATATCCTAAAAAAATATGAAAATTTTACTAACATTGTTGGAAAATTCAATGGAAAAAACAGTTATCTGATTACAAAAAAGACTGAAAAAACTATTAGCATGTAAATGTATCTAGGTGTAAATATGTATATATGCATATAGGGCAATATAAAAACAAATAGATATTCTGTAACACCATATTCAGTTGGACAGCTGGCACTATCCTTACACTATCAGTATGGATGCATGCATTTGCAATCGAATCTAATTCTCAATGCATATCGAATATAATTCTAAAATAAAAAATGTATATTTTAGACCAAAAAATTCATACCTTACTATTTCCTCTATGTGCTGTTGCGGCATAGACAAGTGAGCAAGTCTTGAGAGCATATCTCCCATTCGACCAACCAGCTGAACATTCATTTCTCTGTTAAACCAATCAAAATTCAAGGTCTAGATTATCAGCCAATCAAATTACATCTATATACACATACTCATCTTTGCTTGCTTCTACAGATTCACTTTCAAATTAGATATGACGTATAATACAAGAAACATAATTTAGGGCTAAAATCAGCCAAACTCGATGGAAAGAGTGAGACCTACAATTTATGGGGCACCGATGATGTGGCGGCATGAAATTGCTTTATTTAAACAGTCACATTATAAGAAGCTTCAAGCATATACAAACTATTAGATTTCCCTTTGACATTAGGTTAGGTTATAGGCAAATTATATGTCGCTGCACAGCAAAAAAAGTTAGCACTGTACAATGTACACACAATCCAAGGAGTAGTTGTGAGAATGCCTTGAAGTAAAGACTGAAATGCAAGCTTTACAAAAAAATAAATCAACTATTAGATAAAAAACAATTCTAAAGATACATCGCACTAAATTTGAGAAATCACCTGTGTACGAGGGCAGCGGCGAGTGCTGCACGAGTAGAAGGCTTCAAATCGGTTTCGAATAAGGACCTGCATTTGAAAACAGAGGGAAAAGCATCCAAATTCACCTCTCCTACATACTGTCTCAGCATTTTCAAATTGTTTTCTAATGAGTGTGATTCATATTGCGTGGATTCTTGAGATGTATCCACACTTCCATATTCGTTATCGTTCTCGCAAGGTAATACCTACATACATATATATTCAAGCAACTAGACCTTTACCAGAAATATTTGTTTATGTGCTCAAATTTAAAGTTTTATGTGTATAAACATGTATGTGCATGTACATATATACGTATATCAGTATACTATATATATATATATATATGTATGTCACATATGCAAACCTCTGCTGTGTCCCATCCATTTGGTGTCATTTTCAGCAAATATTCTAATGCAGATTTAATCCAACATACAGACAGCCACGTGTAACGATGAATCTGATTACACAGTGCCTCCTACAAGAAGATGATTTTATTATATCTCATAGCAAACACATCGCCATTAACTAATAATGAACACCAAATATATGAACAGATTAAACAATAGAAATCAGTATAATTTATATGTGTAACTTACAATTACTCTCGAGTTCAATATAGTTCTGAAAAATTTTTTCGAATGAAAACATAATTTTGAACTACATTTAAACTTGAACTGTCCTTCACTTATTTGTTTATGAACTGTGACCTGTCATTCTCCTATCTGTTAACGAACAGTTAATTGTATATGAACTGCTCTGTGTCAATGAACTGGTCTTGATGGTGAGCTGCAATCAAAACAGATATTAATATTCACGTGATAACTAACTTCATTGAAGACTTTAAAAAGTCCAAATTTTGCTTTACAAAACGATAAAATATTTTTTTCATCCTACTTCTTGAGAACTCAAATTGAAGCGTCAGAAAATGGGTGAATTGAGAAAAAAAATGCAACTTGAAAAGTTCTGGATATAAACACACCCTCTCTTCCAATGATTCAGGAGTAGTAATAGGGGGTAGCCATGCTTCGCAACTAGTTATAGCCCGTCCAAATACCCTCCCTATTGCCAGAATCAGATCAGAAATAAGTATTTGATATCCAGTCTGCCGCTTATAAGTACCCCGTATACCCTCTAGCCGAGAAACCTAGCGAGAAGAAACATGCACTAATGAAGTTAAAATTCCTTTAAAAACCATAGATGCATATAAGCCTTTGTTTATTTACAGATTGTTCAACACTCATACATACATAAACAAAGGTGCGCATGTATGAATGTAGGTTCTATTGAACAAATAGGCAAATAAAAACAAACGAACGCAGAAAAAATTATATCACATTGATGTTGTTATGCAGTAAAACAAATAAAAATAAGATGAAAATTCAGAGGCCACTTATACCTGCTTTTCATCAGACACAGTGGTCAAAAAATTTGTTATAACAGGCAAAAGTTCTCCACATGCTACTCCAAATAGGTCTTGAATTCGACATAATTTGGTCTCGATCACAAATTTTTCAGCTTTCGGTTTAATTTCGGCTTCTCTTAGTCGCCTGTGAAACTCCAGTGCATCGCCAAGGAAGTTTGATAGAGCGTATATACATTCTGAAAAGTTGTCTGTTTTCAATGATTCTTGATCTGATTGGTCCGTTTCTTTTCCAAGTTTTGCTATTTCTAGAGTCTAAAACCAGAAAAAAAAGTTGTATACAAAATTGGAAGAAAACTTGTTGGTTTATATTTAGAGCTGCAACTCTTAGAGGGAACCAATATGTATATATATATATACATATATATGTGCATATTTAATATTTTGAGCTTCAGAAAAATCAGTTAAATTACTAAATAAAGGACAAATTATCATGGTTTTCATTTCTAAATGAAAATAGGACCAGAGTTATTGCCATTTGAAAAATGACATTCATCGAATAAAACAGGTTAATTTGTAAATTTCCGTTGTTCATGAGAAAAATTCGATGAAAAATAACTATCATCTAACAAAACAATCAAGATGATTATCTTCTATTTATCATTAAAATAAGAATTATTTCAAATATAATGCATATGGAACAATTATGATCGTCAGTTTCTATTCACTGATGAAAAAATAATATATTGAGAAGTCATTTACGTCATTAGGAACCATTCGATTACATAAAAAAATGAAGTATCAGAATTAAGAGGTTTCACGGCATACATATTGACACACATACTGAACTCACTTCTATTACTGATCTCGATCTTTCCGCTTTGTCATGTAACTGTTGAAAATATTCTAGGACACTTTTGTGGATAACCTTGGCACCCATTGGTGAGGATGCATCTATCTGTAAAAAAAATACAACGGAATATCTATTATGTGGGTAGCAACTAATTCCCTCTGTTAGATTGCATAATATTAGTTCCTGAGTGAACATATATCTGTACATATCAATATTTCTAAGTTTCTTTATATTAAGTTTTCCAGTGATTCTTCCCTACTTGGTATGTGCAGTAGTATAGCCACACAATATGTACTCAAATTTAACATCATTGGAACCCTGCTCAGGTACCCCCCATATATACCCAACATTATTAGACTAATTTACTGAAAAATAATGCAAATATAGTTGATATTCCATAAATCAATGGTTCATGAAATGATAAATATCATATTATTCGATAGCATAATCATTCCACCGACTTCCATTTGTTAATTTACATTGACATCGGTAATCCGATATATTCGAGTAACTGATAACTATGGTGGAACCAACGGTATCAGTTTAAGGAATATCAACTGCAAACAGTTTACCTAAAATTTGGCCTCATTATTCAAAATATATAAATATATTTTGCCTAATTATATAAATTTTCGACTTTATTATTTTTGTAAAAGCAACAACTGCAGACGAGGAAAAAAGGATGTGAATAATTAAGTATATTAAAATACTGAAAAGGCACAAGTGAGTTTCTGAAAACTGTTCTTTATTTTGCACAGACAAATCTCAGACCATGCCAGTTATATCTAAAAATGATCTAAATCAATTCAATTCAAATGAATTTGCATATTTTTTCTGGGCAATCAATTTTTTATTAACTTAATTAGTTGATTTTATTAGCATATGCATGTATACATATTTCAGCATTCGTAGATGCCTTCAAACGTGTAGAGAAATGTAGATTTCATAAGAAAATAGTGACCTTTAATTGATTGGCATTCAATTTTAATTGCTTATAATTGGATACGTTTTTGAGAAATGAAATTGTATGCACAAATATACAATATATTTGTAAGGCAAAATTTTATAAGTAAAAATCGTTTTTATACCTCTGAAGACTCATTGTCAGCCTGAAAAAGACGCTTGTACACCTTCAAAACAAACCAATTCATATAAGTTTATTATACAAGATCAAACAATGAAGTTGATTCAAGTCAACTAAGTCAAATATCAGTCTCAAAAAAATTTTAAGCCCAATAAATAGTGCTGGCATAGAATATGTCACTATAATTTTTACAATCTTTCAATTCTTCAGATATTATTCCAACTTTGGACATTTTAACAAAAATGAGCTCAAAAGTCATCAGAGTATGAGATTGCTTCTCAATTTTTTCAAATTAGTGTTCATTTTGCCATTCACCTATAGAGTATTAAAGAGTATTGGTTCATTAAAACTATCTGACTCACTTTAGCAGTGCGAAGCAATAGTGGAAGAAACCCCCCAGAGAGCTGTACAAGTACCGATTCGAATGTCAGAGACGAGTCATCAACGAGTGACTTGCGGCTACTTTGTAGCCACTCATTAAACAGTGACACATGGAAGGCTACAAAGCGATCACAAAGTCCCGATGAGGGTACCCCTAATTTCAGAAGCAAACACACCTACACAAACAAATGCATAGAGATATAACAAACTTTAAGATTCAAAAGACATTCATTTGATTTAAATTGATAATATACTCAGTTTAATGCGATGAAAAAATTCAACTTGTTTCATTGATGAATACATTCGATTTCATTTGAACAGCATATCTGATTTGAACTTATTTGTATTTAGACATATTTAATTTTTTATTTTTACCCTAAACACAAATATACGTGAGCACATATACCGTTTCTACAAAAGGGCCCTGAGCAATGCCTGGAGACCCCACTTTTGCTAGCAATTTTAGCCTGAAATTCGACATAATTTCCTCAGATTCCACTAATATTGACCCGAAACTGCTCATTTCACTATGTTTTCTAAGAATTTCATGCGTCATAGAGTAGTATTGAATGGCCTGTGCAAAAGCTCCTCGGTCGATTGCAGAGTGAAGTATAGAAGGAAGCTCAAACAAAAATTCTAAGCGCTTTAATAGACGGCGAACGCGAACTAATGTGTCGACTCGGCTTCTTTTGTCAGCTAAGCTTGCATTGATTCCTTCAGAGAAGTTGTTTATTTTTTCCATACTCTCCTGTCAATTGAATATACCACAATTTAATATACATATTAATATGAGTGTTTTTTGAAATTTTAGCGATATTAAAAATAAAAACTTCACAAATATGTGTCTGGAAAATATATTTCTTTATTCGTAAGATATATTGCATAAACTTGTCTAGCTTAGAAAGTACGTGATGAACCGTATAAAAATAATAAAAAATATCGATAGGCATTAGCAAAATGACTAATACTCTCTAACTAAATTGATTGTTTTGCTATTTTTCTAATTTAAAGGAATTTGGAAGGGTGTGCATTAAGAATTTCAACTTTTTTCATTTAAGCAATTACTACATTGCGTAGCAAAAGAAATTTTTAAACATTTTAAAAACGATTTCAGCTCTGCTTGAAAAAATTATGGATTAAAAAGTTATTGCCATATTACAAAGTATATTCCTCGTGAAGAAGTAATCGAAATATTTAAAAAAAGCGCTGCTGGAGTGAGTCGAAGAGTCTCTTGAATTTATTATTAGCTACTGAATAAGGACAATAAGCATGAAATTGATTAAATAAATCGTTATCTGAACCTGTAAGCTACCCATTTCAGATTCCATGGATTCAACATTCTGCTTCATATTTCGTATGGTGTCAGTTGCGCTAATAAACTTGTTATAATTTTCGTAGACAAGCATTTGCATATCGCTATCTAGCTTCTTCACTTCACGGCGTATCTCGTCATCTTTTCGCAGTAACGCTTCTTGTTTGTACTGTTGCAGCAACAATTTAGTAAATAACTTTGGATGAAACTCAGGGCTATCAATATCGCTTGTCGATGCTTCATTATTCTTCTCTTTCGCAGAATTGATGCCGTAATAGTTTGCCAACAATTGTGAAGTTTTACCGTCACGTTCGCCTTCCGTTGAACTTGAAGAACTGATTAGAAGGCAAATTCCAAATGAGCACCAGTATCAAAATAAGATGGCTACATCTCGCAATATAAACAAAGCACCTGCTTAGCTTTCGTATCATTTTCTTCTTGTGAAGCACAAGCAATCCTATCTGATTTATTCAGCTGTTTAACATTGTAGACTAATGAACTCTCATTTCAGGAGAAAAATTGCCCAAAAGAATTAAAAAAATGCCAAAAAATTTAGTTTGGTTTTCAGTGCAATTTTAAAAAGTTGATGGTAACCTCCCAAGGCAAGGTACCTTTGCCATAAACAATTTTTTCATATCTCCAGCAAAAGCCCTTGTCCTAGCGGCAAAAAAATATATTGAATAAATGCGGATCGACATTTCGACTTTGATAGCATCCTAAATTTTTTTACCATGCTATAAGAATTAAAATTAGGCAGGAATACTTTTGGTAATTATGTTGATTTTCCAACATCTTAGATACAATATCAATGAGCATATTGTGTATTGCATCTTTGAATATCTACTAATATTCCAAGACATTGCACAAACAGTGATTCCGCTGCATCAACTGAATGAAACAGCCAAAGTTTCGATTCTACTGCTTCAACTTTACCAAAGTTTGATGATTAATGGCTAGTTTTTCTAATGTCTTATCCAAACTATGTAATAATAAGCATTGCAATGATAACCTTCAAGTGAAAAAATTTTTATCCTGTGTGCAATATATCTAATATGCTGAAAGATTAAAATACAAGCAAACACATTGGGATATAGGACGGGCAGTAAAGAGACTGCTGAAAATTATGAAATATCATATTTTGCTTCCAGCAGTCATTGACGTTCATTAACTCAAGTTCCTCTGTACTAATGTAATATACATCATTTTGCTCACTTTTATGCAATCAATGTTCATTTGTCCAAGCCAATATACCACTCAAGATGTTATTTATAGCCACTAACAGTTTAAGTCACCAGTGCATTAATGTGTTCTTATGAGATAAAATACAACTTCAAAATAATATTTTGCCAGGATATTGAAATAAAAAGTAAATCACATTATAGATCATGTTTTTGCTACACAGTCTAAAATTTACCAATTTATCAAGTTGTAACCTGGAATAAAAAATATAATCAATACACGTGCTTTATAGGAATCTACCTTTTATATTCATTTCAAGTATCTGATTGTGATAACTATCTATTTGTAATGTATTACATGTGCGATACTCTCTATAATAACAAAATTTGATATAAGTCAATAAAAAGATCTATTTGCTTACTTAAATATTGTTGAAGTGTTAGGAACCAAACCTAAGCATATTGGCTGATACTAAGTTAGTTGAGTCACTTGTTATATTGCTCGTGTAAAACGAGTATCTGTGTAATTGACGGTGTAAAGATCATTCTTGGCAAAATTATATTGAGCTTGTTAAGAAAAAAGAAAAGATTAGTTTATACAACACACTGTGATTGTATTCACAGCGTGAGGGAACAAAAACAAAGAAAAAAGAAAGGTAAGACAAAGAATTTATTATATGGACTGTTGCTTATCACGAGCTATGGGAGCGTGCCGCTAGGATTAGCGTACTTCTGCTGGGAGAAGTAGAAAAGTAGAGAAGTGATTTCAAGGAAGCAAAATGCACAAGAGTTTGAAGAATTCCAAAGAGCTCTTTGAAATTGCAAAGAAGTTTACAGGAAACCAAAAGAAATTCCAATTTCAGTCAGTGATGTAAAAATACTGCAATTGCAAATAGATTGGAAATATCGGTAAAGAAACTTCATGGAATGAACTGTTGGGTTTATAGGACAGATCCTGCAGAATCACAGATAGACGGATTGAAAATGGAAATGAAGTATGTTGTGATTCAAGAAAGATATGGACGGATACAATGGGTCACGGGTCACAATCTGTAGTGGGGAATTAGAGCAGTAACACATAGAAATCCTGACAGAGCTAATATAATTATGTATCTTTGCACATTTCCTGGTTTATTCAACATAGAATTTGCTCTGTGTTGAGTTCTTAAAGTTTTCAAAGTTTTGCATTAAGTTTTTCATTGAAATTTTTAAAATTAATGAAGATGAAGAAAGAGTTTATAAAGGCACAGTTGGGCACAGTGCAAGAGGAGCTGATGAAGCTCCAGAACATGGTTGCTCATCAGAACAAGAAAATTTCACTACTAGGATTAGTAACTAAAGAGCAAAGTGAACAGATCATCCAATTGGAGGTACAAAGAAGCTCACAAGGAGTTGCAAACACTGACTGCTTGGGAACCAAAAATTGATGATCCCAAGTTCTCCACTGGCAACAGAAACAAAGCCAAACAATTTCTGCAGCAGCTGCAGAAATTATTCATGGCACAGCTGTGTAGCTGCACCAACAATTGGGCAAAGCTGGCAAATACCATCTCCTCCCTTTGAGGTCCTGCTCTTACATAGATTGCCCTGTATATCAAATTGCAACATTATATGTTGCAGGGCATTACCAAATATCAAGAGCTATTCCTACTGATATTTAGCAGTGTTGACAGGGTTCAAAAAGTGGAGCATGAAATCCTGAAGATTTGGCAAGGAAACTGCTCAGCTGCTGTGCTAGTCTCAAAATTACAGAGATTGGTCTTGGAATCCAAATGGCCAGATTCTGTACTATTCAGCTTGTTCTATCAAGCCCTCAGACATGCTGAAGGGTAAAATCTGCAAATCTGATTGTCCCAGCAGCATGGACAAGTATTATAAACTTGCAGTTTGCATTGATAATTGACTAGCCAAAAGGAGCCAAGAGAAAAGAAAGGTACCTAATATGTGACATAAAAGTTTTACTCCACAAAAGGTTAAAGTTCACAACCCTGACACAATAGTGATTGCCTCCAGCCATTTTACTCCAATCCTAAAAAATAAGAATGCATCATCATGGGAGTCAAGAAAAGTGATAATTAAAATGAGTGGTTCTAAGTCCAATAGTAAAAGCATGAGTGGAGATGAAAGCATGATTTCCTGTGGCTTGTTTACAGCAGAAGAAAGGATCTATGGATACATGAACTGTAAGGATCCAACTACCAAATCTTACGTGTATATTCAGCTATACAGAAAAAAGCAGAAACACGAGAGAGATACACGTTTAATTCAGAATATTAGAACCTACTTCATGTGTTACCAAGAATGAATCTTGCCAATACATTTCAAAAGATATTATTACAGCTCCTTGAAAAAATTGTGCATGAATCTATTATAACTTTACAACTAATGAATCATAATTCCATAACAAACCACACAGTAAATGATTTGATCCTAATAAAAATACTGTAAAATACTGCAATTAGTAATCTATTGCTTATCAAATGAACTTCATGTACACAAATGTATATGCTATAGATGAACCAAATTATTTTAACTATTGTTTTCCTCTGCATCACGTTGAATGGTAGCAAAGTGTGCTAAACAGGAAGTTAGTATCATAGTAAGTTCTAAATCAGAATATATGTATGCTGCTCATATTTCTGTAAATTAAATTTTGGAAGTAAAATATGTATGGGCATGTTTTCAACTTGTTTATAAAATCAATTCTAGTTCTGTTTTCCTGCAGTATTCAGTAATAGTTTGATGATTCAGGGTACAGATTGGCCGAATTTCTCGTCTTTTTGCCATTACTATTGGGACATATTGTCAGTTTTCAGCTGAATGTATCGAACCACTTTTTCATAAATATCTTGATGCTTTATGACACCCCTGCTACTGCAATAGAACTGGTGAAAATATGAAATAGAGAAATTACATTAAATACTTTTTAAAACTTTTTTTGGAGTTTTTGGCTGAGAGTAAGCAAGAATGAATGCTACGCTAAGAAAAGAACTTAGCGTGTTTACTTGAGGATATTGAGTTTTTCTTTGCAAAAGTATTATCATTGAAAATGGAATGATGTGCTTAAAATTTACAGAATGAAGTTATTGACTTGATAAAAATATTATAATAACCTGCTGTAATTATGTTGGTACTTTGAACTCTTGGTTATTAAAATCGAGAAAATTAACTAGTTACTAAAATCGAGAAAATTAACTAGTTGGTAACTGTTAATAACATCATTTCTTTTACATTACACGATCATACAAATTTAATTTTGTCACCATTTTGAACGTAGTCGTGTTTATTTATGAAATTTACTCACTACCATAACTTAGGCTATCATAGGCTCAAGTGAAATTTTCACTGCAGTACACTAATGCTTAAATATTTTGTGGCATGGCTTATTTTTCTGGGTCTCGAAAACGCCTCGTCGCTGACATCGCCATTTCAAAAGTTAAACTTACCAGTAAATAGATTGAACATAAATACACTGCTGTACGAATCAATTATAAATGAAAATGCTGCGCAGTCAAATCCAGACTGGACTTCCTGTTTTCGACGGAAAACAAAACTCTCAGTTGCCGTTGGTCATTCCGAAATACAGGAGAGCGCTATTTCAGAACTACCCAAAACTCCAAGATATGGCCCTCATCTGACAATAAAAGGCTATGCCCTTAACTTCATCGGACTTCTTTACATTTTTATGAGTTTTGGGGCAGCATTTTTTTTCTACCCGTTTCTTCTTGGTGCCTACGTCGTGTCCAAGATATTCCAACCGAAAACGATGCGTTCTGTTGATTGGGTTGTTCATATGTGGTCGAAAGCATCATGCCTGCTAATGACATACAAGCCAAAAATAACTGGAACAGAGAATCTTCCCCCAAGAGGCGAGGCGGTAGGTATATCATTTAAAATTCGATAAAACGCACTAATATCTGGACCGATTCTCTTGCTGCTGTTTTTGAAATTTTTTTCTTAATGCTATTTTCATGTTTCGTTTGCATTTCGATCTTTGGTCGATATTTCGAAAATCCTATTGTTAATCATTTTTGTTACGTCTGCAATTACTCATCGAATGTAATCATGTCAGTTTATATTCAAAAATGCTTTCCATGTAATTCTAACATAATAGTTTATGTATGATACTAAATTTCCATTGACTTTGAAAGATTTCTTCATTTTCCTATGATTATCATTTTCACTCTGGATCTGATTATTTTTTTAATTTCTCGAATCATTTGATATAATACTTAAACTAATTTTAATTTATATGAAGGTGATGTACATACCGAATCATTGCAGTTACTTTGACATAATGACTCTCAGTGGTTTTCTCCCTCGGCCTTTCAAATACATTAGTAAAATTGAAGTACTGAGGATTCCATTGATTGGCTGGGCTATGCGAATGGCTCATCATATTGCTATACGTCGTGCAGATCGAAAAAGCCAGGTGATAATTACTCTCGAGTTTTTAAAAATTCATGCTTATCTAATGCATTTTTTTATCTACTTACAAGCCATAAAACGAAAGTTTCAAAATTATTCAATCATTTTTATTATCGAGAAAAAATTAAATTTTTTCTAACTCCTTCATTGTGTTTTAACATAAAAGTGTTCAGGATTTTTGTACATTTAGTTTTTTGAATAAATTTAAATAAAGATTTAAGGTAGAACATGATGAATAAATAACTAATATCATAATAATTTTTTAATATGAAAAAATCTAGTTCTCAGAATGCCGTTTTTTGCTACAAAGGTGCAGATCATTCCATCAGTCAACTTTTTCATTCAGATGTTGTTTCGGATAAATAATGCAGAAATAGAGTTGAGATATCTCTGCACCTGCTACCAGTATTATAATCAATTAATCTTAATGTAATGGATATAAGAACTGCATTCTCGAATAATCTTATTATATGCATTGGCGCTAGTTGTGCACAACTGAGTGCCCCTTAAACGGCTGATATATCATCATTAATTTTTATTTATTTTCTACCATTAAACTGAAAACTCAGATTAATGAACTTATTGGTTTTTAACTTTCGCCATGTTTAAAAACTCATAGGCAGAGTCGATACAAGTTAAAAAAAAAACAACTTGAGTCATGGAGTTTTTAAAATTGTTTTATTCGAATATTTATTGTTTTATGTGTCTTTAATTGTTTTCTCAGCTTCAAACATTCAAAGATGCAGTAAATAGTTTAAAAGATGGAAATAGCATTGTCACATTTGCAGAGGGCACACGTTCGCCCGACGGAAGATTAGGAACTTTTAAAAAGGTGCTTCAATATATACATAACTTTTTGTCGCTTTAAAAACATAAATATCAATTGATGGATATTAAAAGTACTGATATTCCATGAACTTATACGGTCGATTGCACCAAAAATCATCAATTAATCAAATGTATTAAGACATCGACAAAGGCCAGGAAACGGAGCTGGCAAAGTGGTAAAGCTATCAAATGTTAGAATTAATCATTTAGTCAATCATCGATTTATGAAATTTAAACTATATTTTATTATATTTGAAATAAAAAGCCCTTTCAAAAAGGCAAAAAAATATTCCTTTTAGAAAAATGTGAAATTTTTTATTGCAATAAGTTGATGAAAAAATTCATTCATTAAAATTTGATCACCTAGTTTAAATTTTCAGGCAAATTTACGGAATTAATCTTGACGTAATGAAATTATTTATATGTTTGCTTTGTTTCTAGGGTCCTTTTACTATGGCCAAACGAGCAGGCATTCGTATTGTTCCAATTTCTCTAGTGAACACACATTTGATGATGCCTAAAGATTGCTTGATGCCAGTTGGTGTGCCGAGAAACATTGAAATTGTACTTCATTCCCCTATTTCTACTGAGGTAAGTTACTAATATATAGTTCGATTGTTGAAAGCATATATAGCGCAATCTTTATTTTGAAATATAATGCTTGGAAGCATGAAAAGAAATACACTCAAAAGTATGTGAATGACCAACTCAGAAGTATTTTGAATTACATTACTTGGATTGGAAGTATACACTTGGAAGTACTGAGAAAGAATAGATTTAGAAGTATTTCAAATAAATGACTCCATTAGAAGCAGTCATTTGTTCGGTTATGTCATTTAATTTAAGCGAAAAGTACACTTAATCTTGAAGTTGAATAATTATTCCAAACATATATATCATCTATAATTGAATGTTAAATTTGAGAAACTATACTTGATTGGCTTAAATGTAATGAGCTATAGAGTAGTGATACCTGGAAATTTATTTGTTATACATTTACACATCGAGATTTCAACATAAGCCATTAACCGACAAGTACATAGTTCTTTTCCTTGTCATCTTGATTTATTATACTTGTCCAATATCAAGAGTGTGAGTATGGTTATATTCAGTTTTCAAGTAGTGATTAATTCTTAAATCAAAATAAAGCAATTTTAGGCCTTTACGATTGCAGCTATTTCAGATAAAATCTATTCTTGTTAATATGTAGGTAAGTTTTAAGTCCAATTTGATCTCAATACAAGATTATATATGAATGAATTTTGTATCTTCTCATATAATCTCATTCATCATTAATGCACCATCTTCTAATGCAAATTTAAATTTCCTATAATGTCAATTTTAATCAACTTATGGCATGTTTTTAATATTGGATGCAGGGTAAGACGGAAGAGGAGTTGTTAGAATTGGTCAGAAATGCAGTGGCATCAGGTTTGCCAGCTTGGCAACAGGCACCAAAGCAGATCGAGTCTACACCAGTAAAAGTCGATGAATGAATTTTGATTGGCTGGTGTATAGAGTAACATACTTCAATTTTGAACCTAGGAGAATGATGCTTGCCAGTTTAATTATACATTTGTTAATCCTTTATTGATCTTTGCAATATATCGTCGAGTAAATTTGGAATAATAATTTCTATAAATGATTGAGCTTTTCAGCATTACTCTATTTAAAATATCTTTTTATTTTAATTTTCAGGATTCAAGTTAAATCCAAACAATGAGATATATTTGGTAAAAATCTTTTCATTCCTATTGAAATTGTGTCTTTAATTTTCACACCTGTTAGTTTAGGGGTAGAGTTCTAACGCAGCGCCAAATATTTTGTCGAAAAAACCTTTTGAATCTGGCCATTGTTTTTTAACTTTGTTCTGAATGTTATTTAACCTCATCCCTAACCCGAAGAGGCTTTTTTACAAAATATTTGGCATTGCATTAGAAAATTAGTGTTGGAGTTCGTTAATTTGCCAAAATGTCGCTGATTTTACATGCACTCTTGAAAGCTACCTGTGAATTTTCTTGAGCTATAATTAATACCTAATGGTGGGACAATTCTTTTCTTCCGTTAAGACTTGGATTTAATTACTATGTTGATATCTAAAGTTGTTAAAATTGTAAACCATATGCATGAATATCATGAAGGTCTTTTTGTCAAATTAGATTTGGAAATGTTGGAGCCTAGGCCCTGTATATAGGTAGGTAATCCCAGATGCAGATATTGTTGGGTGGCAATTTTCATATTTGCACAATCATGGGGAGACCAAAATCTTGCACCACAAATGAAAGGATTAATATTCTTTTTTTCAATTGGCAGCAGAGACCTTTGGAAAAATGACTCTTTTTCTTATGATTAAGTATTGACTCTTTAAATGGTGTGGCGGTTTCTTAGTTGCCCCACAATGCTGCTCTGAGGGACTTTAGCATCTTGCAGGCAATCTAATGTCAACTTCGTCAGCCTAATCGCAATTCTGCACGCTATAATGAAACACGGACTAAAATTTTATTATGCCAACATCACTACTGGAGAGATCTCATGGTGGCCGATACAACATTATAGACTACTTAAATAATCCCAAAGGGGCTAATTTGGGGTGAGGAATCTTACAAGAGTAAAGATTCTAAAGAGCAAAAACTCTCGATGATAATCATGCGAAAAGAACAATTTCGTACCAAAATTCCAATAAAAACATTTTTCTATAAACTATTATCAGAGAGGCTACCCTCAGATGAGCCTGTTTCGCTCAAGGCTCCAACCATATCCCACGTTTTTATCCTATTTTGGCGTTCCTTGTTCATAACTTCTTCAAGATGGGTCAAGCATCGCTCGTACCTCCTGTTGATAAGCTCAGTTTTGAGCTTAACAGGAAGTTTGGGTACCTAAAAGAAATTCAACCATAGTACAAAGCTATAGTGAGTATTGCACATGCTGTAGAAGTTGCGGATTACTATAAATGAGCCCGTCCTTTTAGTTTTTGTGTGAATCACTACAGGTTGAACAAAATAAGGTGCACCATTGAACATGAATATGTCATTATTTTAAAAATAATTATTTAATCGAAATACTCCATTATTATAGATTATCTCCCAGGAATAATTTTTCCTTTTCGTCAGTGGAGCAGATTTTTGTTCATCCCGTAGTGGGACAAACATAATAATTGAATACATGTCTACAGAGATATTGCAAACATTTTTCTCTAAATAAGATATATAATAAAAGACTGAATTTTATATTTAAAGATTCAAAAATCTTTGTGACACAAGAATCGACTACCAAAACGGCTGATGAAAGCAATTAAAGAAAAGAATAATTCCACATCTTTTCATTGAGTTTTCTAAGCCAACTATAACTGGAAATACATATCAATAAGGCCACCAGTGAAAAAATTAGAAAATTTCAATGGTGTGTTGAATGAAAACAATCATTGAAAAAAGTAAACTTCAGGATAACAAATCTGTATGGACCACCAAATTCATTTGATCTTTCTAAAATTCGTTGTATCAAAAAATTTGACTGAATATGGTACAATATGTCTTTTTCATTTCTTCGCTATAAGTTAAAATTCCTTAAAAGAAAATTCATTATATCCGAGTTTTACTACACCTCAAATTCACTAATCGACTTCCTCATTTTTTCAAATCTACGTTGCTGTTGCCCTATTTCCAAGATAGATATAGCCACCCCAGATCGCCCTGCACGAGCTGTTCGACCAACTCTATGGAGGTAAGCTCTCTTGTGCTTTGGGGTGTCATAATTAATTACGCAGCCTAATCCTGGCACATCCATGCCTCTAGCCATACCATCAGAGCATACAAGCACCTACCAAAAATCAAAATATTGCATTGTGTTTCTCACATTGATGAGACGAAAATTGCAAATAGAGGACCAACAAGATAAAGAGGTCGTGTTTAGGAAGATTGGCTATCAGCGAATAGGAAAAAAAATTGAATCACAATTAACGCTGTACTGCCTATGCTATAAATATCACTGAGTATAAAAATTTTGCATAGATAAATAGGCAAAAAAGACTGATTATGCCTGGACATAATTTCGATATGAATACAGCCTATAATTGACTTACACGATGATGTGTTTGACTATATGGATGAACATTCGAATGAATGTTCATCCATTCAAAATTTGCATGTACTACTTGTACAAAAGTGCACTTAAATTAAACTTTATGTTCAAAATAAATTTTGAATAAAAACACCATCAGTAGATAACTAAATATTTAACTTAAAAGTAAATCTCTCAGAGTTGCATATTAGAATAATTGAAGTCACCAAAATTGAGTTAGAAAACTAGATAATAATGTCTGATTTCTTCCCTAAAACATATATATATATATTTACAGAAAAGTTAAGATAAGACAAATCTGTTGGAACTACCTGATTCATTCATTATCATTCACTATATCTGAAAATCTGAAGCTGAAATTGGCATAATATGACTTTGCCATTTATTCTATGAAAATTTGTTGAAAAATTCGAAATACCAGAAATTCAACTTATGTTAACATACCTGAATTTCCCCCAAAAGAGTTTTATGAATAACAGCATTTCGATGATCCTGATTGGTTAAACCCGATATTTCAGCAACGTTTCCAAGGTTTCCAAATAGCTCGAGAAGACGAAACAACCTGTGCGTAGTGTCTTTTGATGCAGCAAACACAATAGTCGGCACATCTTTTGGTGGTCCATATTTCAGGAGAGTAAGCAGAACCAATGGTTTTTTGTCCAAATCGCATGATATTTGGTACTCAGAGAGACTACTGGGTAAACTAAAATCTCCATCACCATCCCCAACTTCTTGCGATTCTAGGGTCATTTTATCCGTACTCTGATTGATAGAAGTAGCCGAAATTTCAGCATTTTCATCGAACGAATCTGATTTTTTTCTCTTTGTCAGCCGGTTTTCACGTGAGGTGTAGAATATTGGATTTAATAATTTGAGGCTTGCTAACTTTTCGGGATCATTTGTTAGTGTAGCACTAAAAAGAAGCTTACGTAAGGGTAGTGTCGTTGCGACGGGTCCGTGAAGATTTCCTTCAGTAGCCATAGGATGCCGACGAATCGTCGTTGAGTCAATTCGAAGTTGAGAAATAGCAGATGATTGAGAAATAGTTCCTGATTTTTGTTTATACGCCACATCCATTATAGTGTCTATCCAATTGCTGTAATTTTGGCTAAAAAGTTTGTCGGCTTCATCGACCACCAAAAAAGTAAGGTGCTGCAAGGTAAAACCTGAAAGTAAATGCCATCTCGTTGGATATGCAGCAGGATTTGAAAGGTCGCCATCATACTTCATTAGTTGAAATCATTCATTAAAAAATTGTACTTCAGAATAATAATTTTTGAATAGTTAATAAGATTTAATATAAATTTGAAGCCCATCTTATACTTCCACCGAGAAAACGATACATTGAACAGTGTTTGATTTTTCCTTTTTCTTAAATAATGCTGCTTTGAAAGATTTTCACATAAATTTTTTTAGTTAGTGCATCATGCCTCCAGAAAAAAATAACGCACAAACTTCAAAAATTATTATATACATACAAATTTTCCGGGACCACCGAATTTTATCTGAAATTCATCATATTCGAAAGTGTAAAGCTGAACTCCGATACTACATGACTTTGTTTATTTACTTTGCATAAAAATTTAATTAAAGAGGATTTATTATATCCAAAGATTACTGTCTATACATATTTCTTGTTTCTGTGCTACAATTCTAAATTGTCCCAACCTTTGCTGACCTGGCGTAGACTCTAAATGCTCTAATAGTCGGCCAGGAGTTGCTACCAAAATATCTACTTTACTGCATCCAGTTAAAGGGATAGTGCCACATAATTCGCCCACATATTCTGATGCAGGACCTAACGAGTATTTCTGGCTTTTCATCCAAGCACTTGCTGCTCCTATGGGATTGGAACAGAAAGCAACGGATCCAACTATGGCTTCTTGATCTTCTTGGAAATTACTTTGTCCAATAGATAATCCAACTTTTAATTTCGTATTTTCACAGTAAGTGGTAAAGACACTATGAACCTTCAAAAAGTGCATATAATCTTTTAGTGCTACGCTTTGACCTAGTATTTAACATCGAATTCATAAAAAGCATACTAAAGTTAAGATTGATGTCTAAAGAGATGACTCAATTGATTGGATTATAAAGTAAATATCAATACCTGGACGGCGAGATCACGATTCGGAAGAAGAATAAGTGCACGAAGACGCCTCACTCGTGTCCGAAGTAAAGCCTGAACGACTCCGAGAACGAAAACTAAAGTCTTACCACTACCCGTCGGTGCCCCAACGCAAATATCGCGACTCTGAATATGAATGTGTCCCATGGTTGCAATGATATCTGGTACAACGCTCATTTGAATTGGAAAAAAGTGGGTGATTCCCTGTTTTCGAAGTGTCTCCCGCAATATTTTATCGAGGCCCCATTTATCTGCAGCTTCATCAATAGAACAAGAAACCTCGGACTCAAGAATATTTGTATTATTGCTCAAATTTTCGTCTGAACCAAGATCTGACATATCGACGCAAAGGGATGATCTATCTTTAGATAGTGTAGCGAAATCAAACTTATGAGTTAGGCTCCAAGTTCATTAATAGGATGATATATAACCAGAGATGGCAAGGTCTGCATTTTGCTTTTTGTCTCTGGCTGTGGTGAAGGCACCATGTAGATTATCTAACGGTATTTAGTTCTGCTGCATTTTGAAATTTTTATATTTTTTATAATTTTGTAATTTTTTTGTAATTATTGGTATTTTATACATTTTTGTAAATTTTTGAACTAAATCTGCTATTTCAAGTCTTATGGAGTGTTCGAAACATGAAATATGACTAAGCACAAGAAACTGTGGCAGAAATGTGTACATTTATCATGCACTAATTACATTGATAAAAGTGAGCTAACTTCATCAACACAACAAAATGTATAACCCTGCTGGCATCTGTGCAGCCAATTTACTTGGAACGTCATAAATAAAAACTGACCACAGCTATTAAAATAGAATTAATCCCTAAGGGAGTTAATTCCTAACATGGAGTAGTTCATGGTGTTATCCTTAAAAAAACTGGCTATAAACAAAAAGGATAAAAAATAGTTAAGTGAATTACATCCGGCTTAATCTTAGCTTTTTTGCAATACGTCATACATGCAGAATGAAAGAAATACACAACTTTATTACCAATCCATGGTCATGCATCAAAAAACAAATAAAAAAAGTGTCAAGTTAAATTTTCTCTTTTCTTATATTTGTTCACATAGAAAACAGTTTTTTTCAATTTATATTTTGCCATTATAAATATTGTTGATTCTAACAAATTAATGTACTTAATCATAATAGCATTCAATTAAAACTATGGGTAAACAAGTCAATCTTCTTAACTTCAGCAAAATCTAGTTCAACCCAACTTTTTTGTCATTAAAGGCACCATTTTGCCTTAAAGGCAGGCAGCATTTTAAAGTATTGTCTTCAACCCAACTCTGTAAGAACATACTGTTTTGCCCAGTACTGAGTGAAATATGGATCAATTTATGTTGTTCTAAGCATCTAAGTCCATCAAAGTAGTTTAAAGCTTGAAAGAGATACCTCTACATACGTTTTGTTCAGCAAACTTCAAGTAATAAAGAGAAGATACATATCTATGCATCACAGCAAGTTTAGTTTAGATATGCAAATAACTAAAATGCGGTACTACTACATTTAGAAGTCACTACTAACTAGAAGAATGCAACTTCTTACAAAAAAGGTGCTAAAGTTGTAGGAAGCAATAGGAGAGCATGATGTCCATACCAAAAAGTAATGCATGTCAGATCTGCAAAATTAGCAGCAACCAAATTTGTATTGAAATGACAGCTCGTACTCAGCTTTATACAACTATTTTGGAATCATAATGGAACTGCTGGAAAACATCAGCTGAACCACGTCACAAGTAGACTTGGTAGCTCAGTAAGTCTGACTCAGTAGTTTCTTGAGATGTCATTGCCCTTTTAATAAACTTCACTGTCTTTGCACTTCTTTGTCATTCTATATTGTTGTATTTATTACCCAGTTCTGTTGGAAACTACTGCGTTTATTTATCACATTGTTTTTTGGTCTCATGAAACCAACTGTCAACAATATATTGCCTCTACTTATATTTAGTCATGGCAGTACTTGTAAGATTAGATGTCTGTCCATGAACTGATTTCTAGCACTAACTTTGTTTTACACATTGTGTCTCTGTTTCATTATTGTCTTATCTTATTTACATTGCCTACAATCTTGCCAATCTTAAGGAAGAAATGAGTTGCAAAAAATGCATAATATAGAGCGGAAAGTACTTTTTCTACTTGGAGAGCATTGTATTTGCCTAACAATTTATAGCCACTGAAAACTGTACAATCAATACTGTACAACTGAAAGCAGGTAATAGTCTTGTAACTAAAAAACTGGATTTTACACTTGAAACAATTTGTTGAAAAAGTGTCCAACAGATTGCTGTATTGATCGAATAATACCAGTATCAGCATATTTACTTGTGGGTTTGCATATCAATGATTCCTGTTTTTCTGAAACATTTTATCTTTTAAAATAGTTTATTGATATAAAAATAAGCATTAACATCAGTGCCTTTATTTATTCTGAATAAGTTCAAGTTCATAATGAGTACTGTGCACTTAGCTCTATAAAAATGAATGTAATCATGTAATTTATTTACAAATAACTGCAAGCAAGATGAGCTATTGCTTAATGAATAACACTATTTGTCACTTTTAAATTTTAAGCGGAATATTTGGACAAACAAAAATAATTTTAAAAATTTATTTTTGCACCTATCCTTTTGCACACATCACTACTGCTCATGAGTTTTTTAAGTTTTACCATCATATATAATCAATTGCATTAAACTGTACTTATAAAACAACATCCTTAAGGATAAACATTCCTAATTAAAAATAAGTTAGGTTCAAACAAAGAATGCAATTTGGTAGCAATAAATATCTCTGTTTGAACAGGGTTTCAGGTTTATAGGTGAAGCTTTTAATTTGAATATGATTCTTCACATAGGCATTGAATCTTTATCACCCTGCACAATCCCACTTGAAATTGTAAGGAAACATCAAAAGGCAACCACACATCGGAACACCTTTATAAAAATTTTAAGCTACTCAACTAAAAAGTTGCCTGTGTAACTGTTAAGAACTAATTTGTTTACAACAATTAGTTCTTAAGGGAATTACTCTTTTAAGAGTTATTTCATTTTAGCTGCATCATTTTGTGACTCTCCAGATGGATTGGCGTCAAGACCTTGCTTGTTGTGTTGCTGAGTGTGTTTTTTATTCACTCTCAGCAACACAAATTATGATTGTATAATGTTACCATGCTTGTATAGCCTTTGTGTTCTTCTTGTCTGGTACATTCATAACAGTAACAAAAGTAGGACCTATTTGTCTGTTTTTCAAATTAACAGAAATAAAGATGATAAACATTGTGCTGCAACAGAAGGATAAGATTGATCAACTTACAATTTTGATTTTGACTGCATTTATAGTTTTATAAATACTTAAGGTTACGTGTTTCACATCCTTAGCTATCTACACCTGTCATTGCAATGAAATTTAATTAAATCATTAACTTTTCCCTGTGTTGATATCCATTGCAGCATGAAATTTAGGAATCCACAGTTTACATTATCCCAAGCCAAGATATAGAGACATTTTTGAGAAATATGCATAATAATTTCATGTGCTTTCACCAATCTTTATTCTGTTATGAACTACATCAAAATTTTCTGTACTGCAGTGGTTTATGTGACAATCATTGAGTCTGCAATATTCAAAATCAAGTTAAGTGATAATCCATTTAAATAATTATAAACAATATTTTTATTCAAAAATCTTTTCTAACTTTTCTGCACTCACCATTCCATATCCAAATTTGTTGACTTTAGCAAATGGATGTAAAACCTACAAGCATATTGAATGTAACTTTGCACATTGCAAAAATTCAGTTACTTCTTTGATGGGGTGCTATCCAATCAGTTGTCCAGAGGTAATAATTTTGAGATTATACTCATCCAGCAATATCTTACATGAAAGTAAAATGTATATAGTAACAACTCAGTAAAGTTCCAGTATCAGTAACGTTAAAGTAATTACTATCCAGTAACAGAAATGTCCAGTGATGACCATCCAATAGTCTCTATGTTTCTGCATTACATGGATGATAAAGGGTATAGAAAATTGAAATTGAATATTTGAGCAGAAAAATATCTGAATCAATTTTGAACAGCAGACCTGAGTGAATCATAATGCAAGTTTTTTAAAGTAATAAACAAGTTTAAAACACCAACGTGTGATACATCTCTTTAATTTATTTGTATGCTAATTGATGAATTCATTTTGGAAAAATTTACCCACACTTATAATTGTTGATAAGGAGAATAGTGCACAAATTTTTGAACAAAAATGCTTGCAGCTGTTGGCTTGAGTAGTTTATTGGTCCTGCAAATAGATTTTGAAATATAGAAAGTTTTTACAGCATTGTCAAAAAAATTAAGTACATTAACTTATTTCACCAAGTGCAGGAGCTTAGACCACTTGATTAGAAAGTTGCCATTTTGGCTCATTGACAGAACTTTCTCAAATTTTAACCTGACATGCAGTATTAAGGTGAGCACTCTTTCTTCTGCAGTGTTATTCGATGCTACATTGAATTTCTATATCCTACTTGCCAAAGAGACTTACATTTTTTATTGACTTAGAAACCAGCTCATGAACTAAAACTACCTAAAAATTTGATAACTTGTTAGATGTTTATTGCTTTTGTACGTATATTTTATTCACATATCTTATTTACTGTTGCCCAGCTTAAGTGTAGAGCATCGTTGTATATTTACCATCTTTGTTAGTTGGTGTCAAGACCAATGAATTGTATATACGTATAATACTGAAACCAGGAAATATAAAGCACGGAATACTATGCGTATATTGCTATATCATTATCTTATTGCCTGTGTTGACGAGAGTGAATCTCGTCAACATTCTGCAACTTATTCCGCACGCATATAAGTCGAATTGGATCGTATAACCACAACTCCCTGAAAGAATTGTATACAAAAAAATACATACACGGATGACACGGCGGAATATGTTAGATCCTGACAGTTGGCTCATTGCAAACATAGTAGTCCTACGTTGAAATTGCTGATTCCAGATTTTTTCAGTTTCTTGCCAGAAATCAGTGGAAATGTCGACTTGAATGTTTGCTTTGGAGCAGAGAGGAACAGGTAAATCATGTTAGATGGTGGTTTACATGAATTGGGACAAAGATGGATATATAAATTATAGTATACTTCAAAATGTATATATGCTAACAGTAGTTGATAAATGAAAAAGCACATTCTGTTATCTAACACAACGATTTTTTCTCTTTTCCGTACAACTGCCGAGTATCTGTGCAAATGGAAGTTTTTGTTGACTGTAAATAATTCAAATTTATATTTCCCGAAATTTATTGTGCTACTGTATTGAAGGGACTTAGCACGGTCACATATGACACAACTTTACTTTGCTATTATGATTCATTGAAGAAAATAGCAAATGCCAGAGAAGAAAAATCATCGAGAAGAAAGATTGACGCATACCATTATACTTCAACTTGAACATTGACATTCTAGAAACCAATGCTTTTTAATGCATATTTGAGCATTCATATTGCAGCTAGATATTAGATGAATCTATGCTATGCAGCACCAAATGACTATCACCATTTGATCTAGCATCATCGTTTAGCAAACTTTAAGTTAAAAGTTTCATAAATTAATACAGAAAATGTTTACAAGTTAAAAGTTTCATAAACTGGTACCGAATATATTTACAAGTTAAAAGTAAAACCTTTAGAGTAAAAAATGTCTATAAATCCAGTGTGCTGTCGAACATTCTTTCAACTATAACTAAGCATCACTCTTCCTTGAGTACATCGAGCTCCTTTTGCAATTTTCTCAGCTATAGATAAAGAAAAATGATAATACAAGCTTCAGGAATGCTAAAGTAAATAAGCAATATGAAATCGCAGCCCCCAGAAATATGTCTCAAACAAGAAGTTACATTTATGAAAAGACACCGAACATTATTTTTCCAGATAAATATAAGCAAATTTAGTCCAACGTTTCATAAAAATTCTGGGGTCTAGATAGAAACTGTAAAAAAGGCTTTCACTGTATATTATATTATATCTGTGCTAAGTAGAAGCCATTCGGAAAGATGGAAAGAGCAAAAAAATATCTATTACTCAGAAAATTACTTTTATAATTGAAGAATGAAAAAATTTGAATTTTCCTTTTAAAACAACAATTCTTTAAATTACAAAACTTAAAATTAGGTACCTCAGATTGAATATCTTCTAACTTGTTTCCGAACAGTGTCGCCGTTCTCTGCATCACTTTTTCAGCATCAGTAATATCTTTCAACTTAGATTTTGCTCGTTCCAAGTCGCCTAGAGCCCGATGCAAATCTATACGAGCTCCTTCTGCTGATGCAATTTTTTTCTGAGCTAGCCCTAAATGGGTTGCTACTGCTTCATATTTATTTTTTGGGTTGAAAGCTAGGAGAGCATGGTCAGCACGCTCGGATAAAATGCTTAATTGAAGGGGGATTTCGACAGGGGGATCCCCCAGGTTGGGTCCAGATTCCCACAGTGGGATATGTGTATGAGGCTCTATTAGGTCAGAATTTTGTTCGCTTTCTAACTGTATTTAAAATTATTTCAATAGAATCATTCTTATACTGACAACTAATGCATAAAAATACTATACAAATATCAACATAGAAAAAAATAGATTACTTCTTAAAATACATTGCGAAAATGGTAATTCTTTTCTAAGGGTTCTGCTGTACTTGAATTCAAAATAAGTTGGAATACAGCAACAAATTACAATTATTTTAATAACGATATATAAACTGCATAATGCTATAAATTTTCCAAATAATAGTAATCTGTGATGGAATTTGAACCAAACTAAAGTAACAGTGCAAAAGGCAATACTTTTCCTGAATGCTTCACTAACGTGTACGCAACAAATCCTCCAATTGAATTGTTCTTTTTCATTATATGTAAGAAACATATATAGATTCATTTAATTTATAGCTGTGTAATTCAAGTCAAACATAAGTACTGGAATGCACGTTCAAAATAAATTTGTTCAGCTAATATGCATGCATGGATCTCCTGTTTATTTCTAACAAACTTAAACCTGGTGGCCTAACTATAAAAGTTTGACTGATAAAAAATGAGGATTTGCATTTTGTAAATATAGTTGAATATGCCAGTCATGCATGGATTTTTTTGTCATTGCGCAGACGAGGCCACTAAAAAGATAATGATATTGTTGTTACAAACAATAAAAAAGTCATTCGTTAACGAATATTTATATCTAGGAAATCATACATTGGTCACTTTTCAGCTAGTAATCAGATTATTTTTGTCGACAAGTCAAACTACAGGAATATTTTTGAGAGGTTAAATAGACCTATTTTTATACCATTGTCCAAGACAAAACCAGGAAAAAAACTTACATGATCAAGTAAAATATTACCACTAGAAGATTCTTCATACTCGTCTTTGCTAGACTCGGAAATTTCACTTCCATCAGTGAAATCCGAGGCACGAGCGCGATCAATCATAAAGCATAAATGAGTTTCAAGCATATTTGCTGCGATAGTTTGCTCCTTAGACATAGAAGAATCTCTTTCCCTTGTTGACTTAGATATATATTTTTTGTCTTGCTTATTTGAGAGAGATTCTCTTTTTCTTTTGACTTGTTGGGAGGTTCTAGTTCCTTCTTTGAGAATGGTGTACACGTCTGCAATAGCTGCGTTACGGTCAGTTTTATATTGCACATTTGATGCCAGAGTTCTACATTTCTTCTGCGCAATCAGTGAATTGAATTTTAAACAACTAAGTATAACTATTAAGCTTCTACTTGATACATATCAAGAAGAAGAATTATAAATTATGATCCAATATTATAATTAAGGCAAAACGATCATATACAATCATTAAAAACAATTATAAGTCACTATAATAGATTGCCGTTGCACCATTTACTTTTAAATTCTCTCCGCATGCATAAAATATTACCTGCAGTTGAGCAATCAAATGAAACCTCTCTTTTCGAAATGCATTCCTTTCATCTTTATGCACAGCTGTGACCCTACGTATCTTATCAGCTTGTAAAACATTGCGTCTAGCTTCTGCATTCTGTAATTTTACATTCTTTCCAAGAGATTTGTATTGTAGTGCTTTTTTAGTTTTATTTGGCGGATTCTTTGGTTTGGCGTATGACTTATTTGAGTCTAATGCGCGCTGCAGCAACTAATATGAAAATGTTTATAGAAAACGCAACTCAAATAGATTTGCTTGATAATCATGGAAAAATATTTCGGCTGAATCTATTACGCACAAACAACGTACTTTAAAATCATGTTGGACTTCTGCAGGTTTTAAGGCAGAAACTGAAACTTTCATGCGAAGACTGGATAACTTTTAACGAGATTGCAGAACTATAAGGGCTTTTTAAACTTAGACGCTACTTAGGCTCTCAACCGCAAGTCATGACTACTTTTCTTAAATTAAAATCAAACAAATAAAATCCAAGTTAAAAGAAAAAGTTTGAAGTCGACTCGGTGAAACGTCATTTGAAACGTAATAGTGTCTTAAACGATTGCTTTGACTCAAAGAAGATATGAACGATGAAGGCAGAACAAATCTTCATGTGGCAGCAATTACTGGCGATCGTGATGAAACAATAAAAATTTTGGCGGAAGAAGATTCGCAAATAAATGCTCAAGACGCCTACCTACAAACTCCGTTGATGCTTGCATCTGAGAAAGGCCACAGCATTATAGTCGATTTGCTGCTCAAGGACTCCAGAACTGAAATAAATCTGCAGGTTTTATATTTTTGTCAAACGCAAACATGTTATTATCAATGTTGAGGCCATTTCAGCACTCATAAGGAGATATTATACTTGGCTTTGGAAAGTACTGTTGACATTTTCAAATCTACAGGATAGCTTCGGCCGAACAGCTCTTCATTGGTGTGCCAAGCATGGAGACTCAAAGAACATTACTGGTTTACTTAAAAGAGACGAGGTGAAAACTCGAGCGACCTTCACTGTTAAACTGTAAAAAATATTGTTTTGTATCAAATTTATAATAGTGCAATATTAAAAAGGATACTCTACACCAATTTTACAATACATTCAACTATATTGTACAATGATTTATCATTTGCACTTAATATTGTGCTTGTCAATATTAGTTGACATATATTTTGCTTCAAGCGGTATAGATATCAGCGAAGCTTAGAACCACAGGCGGCGATGAACCTATTCATTGGGCTGTTGAATCAAATGCAAACACACCCACAAAGATGAGTATTGTCCAGTCTCTGCTCAATGCTGGCGCTCAGGCTGACTTGCGAAATGAAATGGGATTCACACCTCTGGATTTGGCTGTGAATAATGCATGTGTTTTAGAAATTTTGCAGCACCATTTATCAAAAATAGAGCAGAAAAATAATGAATTTATAACGCAACTACGCAAAGAGAAAGAAACCAGTTTGACGACGATTGCAGAACCACTAATAGATTCAAAGAAATTAAAATCGAAATGGGGAGTATCGTCGATTTCAAGTATCGAAACAGAGGTCAAGCCTTCTGATAAAAAGAAACTCAAAATAAGTTTGAAAAAAAGACCGGCTATATAGAATCTATATTTTTTTGAAATTATTTGCTGTTTTAATTTTCTCAAATATCTCGAAAAACCACAAAAAAAATTCAGATAATAGCAATATTTGTAATATTCTTAACAAACTTACTACACAAATGTATTTCAAAGTCGCATGTGACCTCTGCTTAAATCTATACCAGTACAAGACTTTAGCATAGAACTAATAATTAGAATTGCAAGGAAGTATAGGAGCTTTTTAAAACTCACTGAATTGAAGGAATATTTACACAACACCATGCTTTCTTTAACCAATGAAAATTTAAGTCATATTTGCCCAACGCTGCAGCGCAGCTCTCTTTTTTACTATAAGTTCCAGACCTGGACCAGATAGCACTTTTACTGATGCTAACTGTGTCCATTCAAATTCTTCAATAATTTTTGATTCGGAATTACTGTCATCCACGCAAATGTGCACCTGCCCATCACATATTACAAGAATTTCTCCAACTTTGTACTCCGAGAGCTCAGGAGTCCAAGTGCTTTCTGACAATGTAAGTGTCCTGAATGCAATTCGATCACCAACAGAAGGGAACTGATTAGCATCGTAGCTATCTGCCATATCCAATGGGTCAGTTGTGCGAAGTATTGGGTCAGTTATGCTTGCTATAACTGAATATGGACGTTTCCATCCACCAATTGGTTTATCTGGTAGCTCAGGAGCAGCTATGCCCTCCATAAAATCATCGTGTTCTCTATCACAAAACGAAATCTTATTATTCGGTTGATTTTGATGTTGCTTTTTTACAGAATTAACCTTCAACTTTGAATTGTGCACTCGGGAGACTGTTGTATTATTCATTTTTTCACTTTTTGCAGCTACCTTGATAATTTTCTTTTCTTTTGATGCACAAGGCAAAAATTGTGCTACTTTAATAGGAGAAGCACTTGGTCCAAAATTGCTTGCAATATTTGGCATTGGAGCTTTAGATTTGAGGGGGACACTGGCAGCATCACTTTCGGACGAAGAAGAACTGGAGCTACTATATTTACTACTACTTTTATTTGGGGAAGTTATAAGGGAAATCCCTCCTTTCTGGATATTATTAATCTGTGTTTGATTTGGAAGTCTCGAGGAATCACTTTCAGTGGAATGACTTTTAGAAGAGGAACTGGAGGAAGATATACCTAAAATTACTCTTTTTTTCTTCGGTGCTTTAGAAATACGAATATCTGCCCTTTTTTTAGACTTCGTTGGTCGATGTACTGCTCTTTTCTTTTTGGGTGGTTCAAAGCTTGAGTCGTGGGCGTCCTTGGCAATCTTTATTTTCGATCCAAGTCCATTTAGATACTTTTTGGAACTACTCTTAGGTGAGTTTCCTAGAAAGTCTATTGTCTCGATTTCATTTTCCTCCGCGCATTTTACACATATGATATCATCTTCTCTAAGAATTTCAATTGATTCGTTTGGTGGGAGCTGCCAACCCTCAAGACTGCATTGAATTGAACCTTGCACTGGTCGACATAAACTTGAAAGAAAATGAGATATATCACTTATTTGCCGAAGACCTTCCGGAAGTCGAACCCATCGTTTACGGAGTTCGGAATTGTCAATTGGTACACATCGAGGCCCAAATATAATTCGAAGGCGCTGTATTTTATTTTGCTCTGCTATCCTAGCTTTCTTCTTAACACGAGTCATTCTTTCCGAATAAGCATACACTTCTTAAATCCTGCTTAAGATATAGTTGCCTACCAACGGTCATTATTACACGATCACGGTCACGGTCATTATCACATGGTCACGGTCACGGTCACGGTGAGTCCATTACATCTTACTGGAGATGCTACTACCAAGTAAAATGATACTAAACAAAATTAATCGAGTCTCTCATAGGACAACAAGCTATGAACTGCAAGAAATTTTTAATTAGATTTTATGCACCCCGAAAAAAATACGTTTTGAAAGAGAGTAAAAATAAACAAGGAAACTAATTATGATATTATACTTTAACAGAGTGTAAGCTTTTAAACCCAATTATTATACCACAGGCTCTACATGTGATAATTTTAAGATATTGGTACAATGCTGGTGATACAAACTCATCTCAACTTCATCTTAGATATTTCTCTCAAGAAATGGACAGTTACAGAATAGCAACCAGCAACCAGACAAATTGTTGATAAATTTGCAAAGACTTTATGCTAGTCTGCATGACATATTTCAAATTTTGATTCAGCATGCTAATCTTACATGAAAGCAAGAGGTGTAATAGCATTGTACATAGAAGTCTTAAAAATGTGCTGTCTTTCTTCAGAGTATATTAGTTTATACTTTTTAGCAAAAATTATTCCAGCCAGTTTTTTCAAAAGAAAACATTGATTTTCACAGATAAAAATTCCACAATAAATAAGCATTTATGCTGCAAACTCATGCAGATCAAAGGAATTCAAGTACACAAGAACTTACAACTTTCATTATGCTTAAATAACCATTGAGTTCTGATGGCCTCTTGATGAGTTTCACCTACTAGCTCAGATGTTTCATGATAGAAATAACATATTCAAGAAAGGTTTATACAAAATGATTTCATTCAGACGATTACCCAACAGCACCAGCACAGTCAAGCAAATGATGTAGCAAAAAAAATTTCTCAACTTTCAATTTAGCTTTCATATAGGTGCATTCATGTCAGTAAAATTGAGTTCTCAGCCTATCCAATTTAAAATCTTGGAAGAGGGAAGTTAATGATTCAGAGCTGCAATTGTATCTTTACTAATTCTCGAAAGCTCTTACATATCTAGAGTTTACCTTGAAAATTTATCCATGGAGTAAATTTTATTCAAAAGAACCTGGTGGCAAGGATTCAAATTATTTAGTTTGGACAACACCATTTATGTGAGTTGCGAATAATAAAACTCCAGGTGTGTACATTATTATTAATGAGATTAGATATATTCGCCAGCATCTAGGAGGTGAGATGTTGATGACTCCAACTCGCTTTTTTATTTTGAGTAGATTTTGGGTCTCCTCAATATTCAGCTTAGTTGATTCAACGAAATAATTTCTACATATCCTTTTTTGCGATGTTTCCATTCACAGCTTGTCTTTCAGTCATGAATTGAGAACTTAACTATTAGAACCCTGAAGGAATAATTTTTTTCAATTACAATTATTGTACCAGAGCAAATTTCAAAAATTTAGAATACACCATAAAATTTGTTACATACAGACATTCAGCGGACGAAATGCTCACGCCAATTTACACATATTCCTTTGCATCCTTTAAAGGAATCGTACTGCTATCGCTCTCTGATCGCCGAACTTTTTCTACCAAGGCTCCCCCTGCAGTCACATTTCCCCCTTTATTTTCTCGGTTTTCCTTATATTTGGCCCAACTGTACACAAAACTACCCCCAATGCTTACATTTAATCCCGTAAAGTTAAGGCCATTGAAAATATAGCCACCTCCAAACACCATTCCTATGTAGGCGGTAAGGACGTTTTTTAAGCACCCCACGACAGTAGTTGTTAGTGCGCTATTTACTGAAGTACACACAAAAATGCTGTAATTTAGCACCGAGCCCATGCAAGATGCCAGGAAAAAGAGGACCACAAAATTTTTGCCGTCCCATAAGGGAAAGGATACAATTTTTTCAAATTCGCCACTATAAGGGGAGGAGAGGAAGAACATCTGCACCACAAATTAAAATTTTGAGAACAACAAAATGTAAGATATTAAACATCAAATGTAATTTATTTAATTTTAGTTTTTATATGTAAAAAAGAGTAAAATAACTTGGAGAGGTACTAATTATTGCAATATAATTAGATGCTTCGAACAGCTCTTATTTAGGTAGAAAAATTTAATTAAAACGAAAAGCTTTACTAATCTTTTAAAAGTAAGATGAGTGCCTCTGGTTCTATTATTCATCCGGTTCTGGAGTAAAAATCATAAATTTTAGCAAAAATTTGGAGATAAAACTCTTGTGAAGTTCATATGGTTACAAACATAAACATTCGTAAATCAATAAATTCTTCTATATATGATAAGAAGCTACTGTCACTAGAGATTTTAATATTAAAAAGAAATTGAAGAAATAACTTACCATAACAATGCTCGAAAACACAGAATTATAAAACAGTAGCCCTGATTTCGATATCGACTTCCCGCTAATAGCACGCTTCATTGAAATTCCATATGCCGCAGTGAAGAAATCGTTTGCTAATATCATTGAATACCCTTTTGAATCGAAGCTGAGATCCGACAAAGCAGCCACCAACGCTCCAACAATCATGAGCATAATGCCGAACTGAACTGCTCTTGAAGGTCGGCTCATTCCCAAATGCTGCTCTAACAGCATTGCCATCAAAATGCTGAATCGGCGTAAGACGGTAAACATTGGTAGACTCACTCGCTGTGTGCCGCCAAGGCCACATAAAACGTTGAGTAAAAAGAGAGCGGTTAAGGGAAGTACCGCGCGTAGAGATGTCAACGTTAAATTCTCTATCTACGAAAAGTCAATGAATTATGTTTGAACATATATTAATAAATATGTTGGAAACTCTCGTTATGTAAGTGAAGACACAAATTTATAGATATAATACCTTTCATATTTAACTTCCATCATCATACTTTTAACCAGAAAAGATGATAATGCTATTGGTAGACGAAACCAGCGAATAACAGTTTTCTTCTTTAGTTTAAGTCCAAGTTTAATGCAACCAAATTTATAATAAAACTTTCATAATTTCTGGAAAAGAATAGAAGTTGATACAAGTATTAAAAAATAAGTTATGCTTAGCTGAAACTTTCTCAAGAATAAAGTTCATTGTTGACATTGGACTTCAGCTTTGGTCGATAAAACCAGGGAATGCTATTTTAGTAAACAAGCGTACTATTTGCATGGCTGTTAAATGTTTGCTAAATTATATATTATTTTTTAAGCTTCTTTACACAAAAAAGCATGATTGTACAAAGAATTCAATTCTAATCTATATTGAAAAATAAATATATCAAGAAGATTGAACTCGAAAATTCCAAGCTTATCATAGACTCATAATTAAATATACATGAATTTTCCTAACTTAAAAAAGCACTGCTTTATGTATCCCCAACATAGAATATGGTTGGGAAAAAAAGAAAATCTATGATACTATAAGTAACACCTCATCACTGAAAATAAGCATTAAACCATCGCATCGAACATAATTAAAATACTACATCCAATGAAATCACTAAAAAGTTGAATTGAATTTATCAGAAATTTCAAAAATCAGTAAGAAACAATTTAGGAGGAAACTCTTTGATATATTATCATATCTAGTCAAATTGAGCTCATTATAAACCTTCGCAAATATGTTACAGAAAAATTAATTATTTCTTTATATCTCTTCTCGAAATTAAATTATGTGATATCAAGTGTAATCTTTTAATGGAATTTACTCTTTCACCATAACCAAGCCAAAAATTTCTATATCGAAGATTATTTTTGACCATTTTCAAATTATCGGCGACTTTGTTATATTTAAAGATGTAGACCAATAACCTGAACTTTTCCGGCAAGTCTCAAACTCCACGTTGCGATAGCGGTTGTAAGGAATTGCGCTAGCGCCAAAAAATTAGAGCTGGGGAATTCGAATGTTGAGAGTACAATCTTGTTAACGAATATGACAAGCAGCGAGCTTATGGCATAAAATAGAGCAGCACCAATTTGTTCAGCAATAGTCGGCAAGGCCGTCATCGCTGCAAAAGCCCTGCTAGGTTCTTGAGTTAATTATGTATATGTTTAATTTAAATTCCTTTCGAGTAGAGGGTTTTTATGATCGTTGCTTTTTTCCGACGGTGTTTTAAATAAGGTAACTTAACCTATTTTAATTCGCGTAAATTCGTGACTTAATGACATTATATAAAACCTTCCTTAAAAGTTTTAGAATATGCATGAGTTGCGGAATTACTGAATGACGCGCATTTCACATGAATTTCTCCATTATTTGTGTATGATTGGTTAAGGTCTAGTTCCATTACACTGCCTCATTGCATGTGACCAAAAAAATTTGAATTCCGCAATTTTTGTAGAACTAGCCGTAACGACTACCCCAGTGATTTGGTATTCGATCGCATATGTCAAGACTGCTAAGAAAACGTACAAAATGTAATTCTTGTCTGTCAAGGTGAGTCAGATTGCTCGTATATACTATTTAATTTTTGTAATTTTTGAGATACATTTCATCTCGCGTATCATCACCTAATGATACATATTGAAGTCAACATTGTTTCAGAGCTGCTGCAATTAGGTTATTTATTGCTTTATTGACACAGACAAGCGCAATATACATGAAACTTTACGCTTTTTTCTTAGTTCAATAAATAACTACTGATTTTATATTTTCAGAACACAAATGTCCTGCAACTTTGAAGATGAAGAAATCGAACATCAGTTCAGAGTTTCAATAGAAGCAGAGCAGCTGAAAATTTACATGCCAGAAGCATCGAAAGTATCACGCCAAAGAAGTGCTCTACTAAATAAAATGTGCAATAAACTTACTTAAACGTCCAAGTATCTCCTTCAGAAAAAGTGCCAAGATTACTATTCTTTCAAATTTAGCACAGTTTCATAAAGCATAGTATCAAACAATGGCCATGACTTCTTTGCAGAATATATTTGAGGTGAGCAACACCTACTTTAATGTTATGAACTGGAATATAATGTGATTTGGTAAGTGTACTCTTATGATGCAAATTAGAATGCAATAAGGTCCAGTGGATGAGCACTAATGTTAAATCCTCTGCTTTCGGTGCATTTAGTGAATATTTTAATGATAAACTGCAGCTTATGATGATAAGCCTCAAGTGATTTTCTGCAATTAAATGTCATAAATGATAGATGCATTTAAGACTTTTCAGCTAATAATTAGTTAATTAATGATGGAAGATTCTACTTGACAATCATTTGTAGAAAGGTTAAACATTTATACATTATGAACTATACAATTTTTTCTACTGAACTTGAAATGATATTTTTTTGCAGGTTTGCTGTTAAAAGAAAGAGGAGACGATACAATAATATAGTATATTAGAGGTACCTAAAGTGTGTGTGTGTGTAGTCCGATGTACGGCA
>JAULBW010054097.1:0-53844 GCA_032358265.1 Vaucheria bursata
CTACTTAAATTATTCTGGAATTGTCACAAGCTTACCTATGGAAATTAATATGCTTATTTATGGAGTAAAAGATGCAGTGAGATTCACCGGAGAGACAGTTTCAAGGGCACTTCAAGAGGGTATACCGCAGTAGCTAGCGGGGACATGTTTATTTGTTCAGTCTTGTGTTTGTGTTCACTCTTCTAAGTTTAACAAAACTTTTATATCTTTATTAAATCTTTTCTTTGCTTTAGCTGTTTGCCTGCCCTCTGCTGTACATCGGACTTTGCCCACTTTAGGTACCTCTTAATACATTGTATTATTGTATTGTCTCCTTCATCCTTCCAACACCACGATGTATTTACCACAAAAGTTTTGGTCAAATTATCATCGTGTACCACGTGAGAGAGTGCACTGCTCAATTGTCAATGCAAGTCCTCCATTTCAGTTATTTCAATATGCTCTCATAAAAAAAGAAAAGGCATCCATTGGCAAATAAGCAAATATTTCTAAACTGTACTCTTAAATTTTTTAGTCCTACTGGGAGATATTATTGCTAAGTGCCTTCTGTAAGATATCTCAAAACTTCTAATTCTCTGGTGCATTAATATCTTTTCTCCTAATGAGGATATAATTAGTGAAGTAATCCCAGCGGAAATAAGAAGACACAGATATCCCACATAATTTCTACTCAGTCGGCTGATAATCTCATCCCTAGTGGGAACATAATTTTAGGAGGTAGCGGTGTTTCACTAATATTTTGACCTGGATCTTGACATTATTGTTACCAACCTTTACAAATGAGACCTAGTTTTCGGTCAACATTTTGTGGTTGAAGGATGATTATCCAGAGTTCTGACAATTGCACTGCCAATATGTTGATCTGGATAAATATGTCGGTATAGTTAGGACTTGGACCTCATGGTTGCTCATCTTGTCCCAAGTCTCACAACCAATCTTTCATCAATCCCACATTTTTACATGCTTTGGGAGTAGGTTTAATTCTTTTTATGGAACCATTGTTAATACATAGCTGTAATACATTACTCCTGATTTAAAAAGGAATCTTTTTACATAACACATACTTCCTTGGACCAAACACATTGCTGCTTTGGACCAAACCAATCACTGGCATTGTGCATTAGGCAAAAACAACTTCAAGATCTACATGATGTTCTAAAACTCTTTCCACATTCAATTTATTCTATCAAATGAAGAAACATATCTGTTCAATGAAAGGAGGTGTATTCAAATCAGGATGCATCTAATAAGCACATTTTTGTCAAAAAAAATGATTTCATCTAGTGTCTATCAGAAAGATTCATAATCAAGTTCATTATTATGTAATTCATTTTAAGGAAGGTAAGCTTCACTTGCTATTATTTAGTCTACCAACTGTGCTATTTTAGTTTTTTATAGGCGTAACATGCACATTTGCTACTACTTTGAGAACACAAATTGATCTCTTTTTTATCTTCACTCCAGCAATGCAATGAGTTCTTAGTTCTATTTAAATTTCTTTTCCACAGTTGGCATTTAACTTGATTTTTCGGCCTCCCATACTTATCATCTAAGTCTGTCTATGATCACAAACAATATATATGCAAATGCAAACCTTGATGTAATCCTTACATTTAATTTCAGATCAAGCTTTGCCAGTAAGTCAGTATCTTTTTACTTTCTTTGGCATAACGATCACACTTCATGTGCTTGGGAATTTTTTTTAGGAGTAAATCATTTTTTCCTGTTAAAAGAAAGATAATGCTAAAGTGTAAATTTGGCAATATTTTTCTTGGTTCTCCTTCACAGCATAAAACTAGCAACTTTTTAAGCTTGAATAAATAAAAAAGAATACAATACTATTATTGTAAATGTTGCATAAACTGGTTTGATTTTTGCTTCCCAGATCTTATTTTAATAGTGTTTCTCATCTTGCATGACTCTTTTTATCTGCAAGATTTTATTGATTATACTTTTGTCACTTCTGCACATTATTCTGCATACTTTGGGAAATCTCTATGCTTTTTGTAGATTAATTAACTTTTTGGACAGCCCATGTACAAAAATACAAGACCAACATTCTTCTATGGTATGATACAATGTGATAATCAAAATTTCACAGAAGACTTGCAACCATTGAGCTTTTATTTAGAATTCAAATTTAAGCACATCAAATCATACCACCCTGGTAATCCTTTCAATCATCTTTGCTTCTTATAACTGATCAAAAGATTATACTCCTAGTACGGATGTTCTTTCTGGACACTTTATTCTTCACATGAGTAAATTACAAATAGAAATATTGACTTATCATAAAATGCTTTTATTGCCTATCAAAGGCTTTCTATGAAAAAAATTTCATGTACATTGTGCATTGTGGACAGAGCATACCTATTATTCCTTCCACTTTTGCTTCCACATAAAATACCTCATAAAAAAGTTTAGAGAATATCAGGAATTTAATGCTTCTATGGTACAATTCTATTACAGATTGCAATTTGAGATAAATGCATATTTCTAAATGTTAAACTAAACTAAATGTTTAATTTTAATCAACTGAAACATTCCAACTTATTATCTTTCATGCATCTCAAGGTACAAATAAAAACCTGTCACATCTGAATATGATGCTGACATTTTCATCTTTTATTATTTACTGTGCATACAGAGTTTACAGAAAATTCACGAGATTTGGAGATATATTTTCATCTTACACATCAGAATATCAATCTCCATCTCTAGTTTCTTCTCAATAGTATCGTAAATTTTGCCCCTGTAATTTTTTCATTTTTTAAATTTCTATCATTCAATAAAAAATGCTTCTTTTGTATTGAGCACGATAGGTTGTCCTCATTTCACTTTTTCAATGAATAGACAACTTTTTCTTGTCCATGGATTTTATCACTTAGTTATTGTGCATTGTTTAGCAGTAGTTTTAGCCATGAGCATTAAATACTGGCACCCTTCTCTTTCTACTATGTTACAAATAAGATTTCATGTAAGTATATGAAATGGTTGCTCTTATTGGCAGAAAGCTACAGTTTTCTACAATCACTTCAATTTAAAATATATCAAGATGTCATCCTATTCGACAAACATTGTTTAATCATGTATTTGCACCATATCAGCAAACATTGGTTCCGATATAGTAAAATACTGTACCACTGTTTCAAGAATCAAAGCAATTATAAGTATTGAATACTTTAAATGATTACATTTATATATATATATATATATATATATATATATCATAGAATGTGCATGGAAATTTTTACCATTTTGAAAAATGTGAAATATGAATAACAGTTTTTGAATGAAGGTAACGTGACCCTACTAGCAAGTATTAAATATGATATTTTTAGATAGAAATTTTGAATGCTGGACTAAAGTTCTGATGTGAAAAAGAAGTTAATAAACAATAACTGTGGTGGAATAGGAACTACATCGCAGATTTCCCTGCTAATAATGCATATTTCTGACTTTTTACTCTTGTAAATCAAATCAATGATAATTTAGTGAAAATCAACTGAGCATAAATGTGATACATGATATCTGTATAAATTTTTTCTAACTCCTGGAATTTGCTTCATCATTAACTGATGCTGGCTGTTTTGTTCATAGAAAATTTCCTTACAAGTTCAAATAATAGTAGTTTATATCAGCACTGCATGCTCATAAATTTGTAATCACTTAAAAATGTGAATGTAACTTGGTACTTATGAAAAGTTTTTCCTATTTTAAATATGCAATGAATAGATAGAGACGTTTAATTTCCAGGAATTTAAATAAATCTTAGCAGAGAAAAGAGAAAGAGATATGTATGATGCTAAAATGAACAAATGATATGAGTGAATGACAGGTTGTAAAGAAAACAATGCTGTCAACAGAAATAATGACTAAACAATAAATACAGATTAAATATTTATCTAGCAATTAAAGTGTCAAAAATATTAATGAATCTTAAAATTCTGTTGAAAAAAAATATTTTTTCATTATGAACAAAAATTTCAGTTGAAATTGGGAGAGTAAAATGTATTTGAAGTTTTAATCTTTTTACTCAAGCTTCCAGCTTGAGATTTTTGGTTGATTATTTTTTGTTGCAGTCAAGAGTTTTACAAACGAAATTTGTTAACATCATATCAATTACTTATGATTGCAAAGTACTTTCAAAATTCTTTTGCAATTTAGTCTTATTCCATCACAGTCTTTCATTATCTAAGATATCTAAAGACTCAAACAGTATTTCATTTGTTGACACAAATTTTTGAATTGTAGCAATAGTAGCAAATGAAGATTCTTCTTTCGACTGCTTTGTAAGGTTAGAACTGGTACAAGAAGTTGCACTAAATAGTGATAATTATATTCTGTTGCCTGTCTGTATGATAATCTCAAGCACTTCAAAGACTCTAAGAAATTTTATTATGATGACCAAAGCGCGATCTAATAATCAGCAGGTATATTGAAGAATTGATTGGAACCACCGACAAGGTCAATTCAATACTTTAAGGGTGTTCCTACTATCAGAATCTCCAGCTAGTACCATAAAACGTTTCTTCAATTTTCATCAACTATAGAATGACTAGTCTTTTCAGTTAAGCTTCATAGACTACATTTATCTTAAAAGTTGCAAAATTTTCATGCTCATTTCAGATCGTGTTGAATGATAAGAATGTATCTTGTGTATTCAAATATTAAGAGAGACCATCATTCTATGTTTTTTGAATTTGAAGTTCAATTAGAGTTTTTGCTGGCTCACAAACATTGGCTTTTTGCGTTTTTTACCAGAAAGGAAGTAAGATAAGAAATTGGAATTATGGAAAATAAATGCTGGATAAATTTGATAATTAGTTTGCAAGGCATAACAAATTAAATAATATAAATATAAGTTGCATAGAAAGTCCAATATATTGAAGTCTTTTTAGAAGCACGGTGAATATACAAAAAGACAAAATCCTTCATTTCGAGTTTCTAATAAATATGGATAAGAATGTTTACCATTCGTTTTGTGCAATTTTTGCAACAGTTTTTTACTGAACTGAAAATTTTTTCTGCCTCTAAACTTAAAGTGGAAGTTGTTTGCCAATCTCTGTTTCATCTTGAACACTCAAGTAAGCTAGCAAATGTCATCAATGATTTGCAATGAAAGGTGGTGATTTAATGCTAGATCATTAATACTTTCAGATTCATGCATAATGACATATAAAACGGAAATTGTGATTTGAAGTAAGCTTATTCAAATATTGTATACAAATTATATCTTAGAACTTCAATATTTCACAAAAATATCAATTTAAAAAGATTTTACACATCACATTAATCTATTTCAATAAATTAATGAACTAGTGAGAAGAACCGAGTATTTGATGAATTAATGGTACCGTGATATTTTTTCACACGAAAGTTCACCACTATCATTTCACACAAAAATCAGCAGATTACAGGAATACTTCAACGATGCTTCTCATTTGATAATCTGTTATTCTGTGACTTTCGCTACTTTTCTTGAGCTAGTAATATGAATTCTGAAAAGTTTCCATGTGAGAGGGGGAATATCCATGTTTCTCAGATACAATAAATATAAATATTCTATTAAAATATTGCACTTGTTCAATTGTTAACTTTTATCATCCTCTTCGAAATGTAACAGGTTTTTCAATTAAATGTATCACAACGAAAAAAATCATGCAGGAACAAAGTGAGAATATAATCAGAAATATTTACATCACCTCTCAATGAAATTAGGTTTGGTCGAATTTTTCCTGGAGTTTATAAGCACATGATGATGGGTCCAGTGCATTTATGCTATTTATGTTTACCAACAAACCCTTTGCTCTCATATTTCCTTTATTTTAAATGGTGCAAAGATTGATTAGCAAAAACGACAGGAGTCGCTCAAGTTAGATTACTTTTATGCTGTATCACATAAGGCTATGTATCTGTTCTTAGTTAAAAAAGGCTTTGTTAAAATCAACACAAGAAAGATGTAATTACATGCAATAAAAAAATATATTACACATATGAAATGATATGCAATCAGCTACAGTGGCGAGTCATCTTCAACATAAATAACAGATCAGACGGTTCCTATGAGTGCAGTTCAATTCTCCTTAGCAATCACATTGTTCAGTTGTATTTCTCAATAGACTTTTAATGGCTAGATTTTTTATCGCTATAAGATCGCAAGCCGCTGGTAGACAAAATACATATCCAAATACAAAAAGAATGTGTTGGATTAATTACGTAACCAGCATACTTCTATATGAGAAAACATGGTATGATAACATTAACGACTTTGATGCTGTAAACAAGTTGTTTGATTGCATTTGTGTCCAAATCAATGGATGCAGACATTACTTTGCATAGATGAATTATTGCAAATAGATATCAGGGCAAGTTTGCATGCTCATGTACAAAAAAATGCGATCATCTGGTATTTTCAAAGATAACTAGAGTCGGAAATGAGTTGCAGTCATGAAGGCTTCAACAGAGCTAAATTTCATTGGAAAAACATTTAGAAAATGTTTTACGGAGTTTTTTCATCAGGATGATAGAATACTTGCATTTTAAAGTACCATAGGCCAGTATATAATAATGAGTAGATATGTTCAGCCAGTTTATTACAAAGGGCATAAGTTATAGTCGCATGATGACAGTTTTACACTCTTCAGGCTGCAACACAATTGGAGAACCAGAGCAGTACTGTGGGGCCAGCACTTTAATGTCATTCTTCTGGTTAACACAGCATCTTTGCCAACTGAAGGTTACAAAAAAATTGTTTCAAATTAACTCAGTGATGGACTCAGATACGGTGGGTCATTGGGGCAACTAGAGATACACGCACATATTACAGAAAGTTGCAAAACAAAGAAAAAGATTTTCTGGAATTAGTGTAGGTAATCTGGCAAAAAACATTTTCTTACGAAACATGTTTTAATAGTACTGGAAAAGTTGCCACTGATAAACACCATATTTTCGTAAATTTAATATCGCAAACAACCTGATATATTCAGTTCATTATAGCAGGAGTTCAGTCAGATCAAAAGTAGAGTTTAAATCAAGGGACCAAGTATTCTGCATCTATTGTGCATCAGTGGGAAACGTTGGGACTGCGATTACAAAGTTGTAGCAAGATGGACTTTTTTCTAAGATGCTGGAATACACCATGTAATACATGAAGGTAAAAAAAATTCAACTACGTATCTGACTCTGATTCACTTTTAAATATTTAAATTAGATACGCAAGAGGGCTTTAGAGTCGATATAGGAGACTGATATAAGTATGTTTGGTTTCAGGTCAACAAAGGCTTAAGTAGTGGAGGTGTGAGTACTGAAGTTAGTCAAATGCTAAAAGGATAGCTAGAGAGTGTTTAATGAGAGCAACACATTAGATTTCAAGAACTGCTTGTCCACATGAGGGTAGATGCGATATACTACGACTGCTAGGTATACCAGACATAGTGCCCCATGCCTGCTTTAAGGATTTATCTTAGAGACTTGTTTAATTGTTTTCAAAATAATCAAAAGTGTGCACTGCAAAAATTTGAGATGTTTGGAGAGATAGTGTTTTGCTGGAATATAATGCAGTTGGAGGTAAATATGACAGGGAGGATGATAAAAGATTTATTTGATGTACAAAGTCTCTATACATACATATATAGTAGGGTGTGTAATTGTGCACCAATAAGCAAACACTGGTTCATTCTGAACCGGATAATCCAGATGAATACCATAGCTCCAGTTTGCTTGTACATGGTACTATGCGCTAAACAAATACTCAAAGCACTACTGAATTGTGTAAATTAAGAGCTGTGGATTTGATTTGCATTGTCCATGCAAATGCAGGGTAGATGAAAATTTTAAGGAGCAGCTTTAAATTTATTGAATTGTTCCAGGTTGCTTTCAGATACTGCTTAAAATAGCTTGACAAAAATGAATGCAAGATGCAAGACACCAATCACAATTACGAAAAAATGAGATACATCAAATGTGAACTCATATAGAGCTAGCACTATCCAAATTTACCTGGGTTAAGGGAACTGATGCACAGATAATAGAGATGACTGAAATGTGTTAATTCCCAGAACCAGCAGTGTTGCCAACTTAGATAATGTAAACATTATTCACATTGAATGACACAGTCGTCTATATCATGTTGTTTCAAAATGAAGTAAATATTGTGTGGGATAGAGGTAATAATTGATGAGAATATAAGCACTATTTTTTATTGCAAACTTAAAAGTGTATTGATTCATTTGTCCAATGTGATATGATTTGGAAATAGACAAAACCGATCCAGCAGACTTCAGAGAGTTAAGAATCAAAAGATGGCGACCAAGACTGGGAACTTGGAACTAATGAGAGTTATATTGTTTATGTGACCAAGAATGCCTATTACTGAAGCTATAGCTATAGCAGTGACTATGGAGGCCTTCTTTGCCCAATATTGAACTTAAGATTGATTAAGTATCTGCGTTGGATATGGTTACAAATGACTAGAGTGCTGTGATTTACCATGCACAAAGAATCAAAATTTGGTAAAATGTCTACTCCATGCTCTACTATGAATTGACTGACATTGCCACTTATATGGTTCATGCAACAACAAGAAATAGACAAATCTCTGATTCTTTTGCTGACTCTGAGTGTCTGTGCCTGGGAAAGTTGATGGTGGACTATGGAATGCTGGAAGAGCATAGGTAGTCAGCTAACTAAGGTAGAATGTTGGTCATGACACTCCAGATTGTAATAGATATCAACTTGAAAGAGATCAGTACCACTCTCTGGCAGCAAGGGACCCAGCATAAGTTAGCAAGGTAGGTGACAGAGTTGAATGTCATGCACCAGGTAATAAGTGGACTTGCAAAATGCAAGAATTTTTAAGAAATGACACTGTATTGAAATAAAGAAACTGACTTATTGTGACTGCAACGTTGTAGCTTGATAGATAATAAAATATTCAGAAATGCAACATTTAAAAAGGTTTTGTGAGTAAAAGGTAACCAATTGGGTGCATTCTAAATGAATAATACATAAAGCTTGATTTTCACCAGCAGTCAATTAGCAAAGCAGGGTTGATTGTAGTCAGTATTTATACACCAGAGCTGTAAATGAGTCTTATTCATTCTGCAAGTCAAAAAATAGCTGAACTAAAGGTATGGTATCACTTTCCAAGATTGTATTAGCAGTACCCAAAATATTGTATCAGAGATCATCACTATGGAGGCTCCTGCCAAGCAATAGAACATTGGCAAATGAAAAAGATTAACTAAGGCAACAGGCTCAACATTTGGAGACAAGAATTTCCACCTTTTACATACTCAAGGAAAGCAGCATATCGAAAGAAGAATCATTTTAGAGTATGCAGTCTTGATAAAATAAAATTTATTTAAAAAATTAGCATTTATAGTATCAAGAACAGATAACTTATCATTTGCTATATTCAGTGAGCAAAGAATTTTAGTAGATTCCAAAGATAGTAGAAAATTGAAGAAAATATTTTAATTTCAAGTGTTTTTAGGCATGGAGGAAATAGACAAAAAGAGTTGAGAAATATTTCTTAACGATGTGATCATTAAGGAGAATTGAACTGCATTTATAGGAACTGTCTAATCTATTTTTTATGTTGAACTTAAAGATGACTCCGCAATTTAGTTGATTGCACACCATTTTATGATGTATAGCATATTTTTGTTGCATGTAATTGTATCTTTCTTGAGTTGAATTTAGCAAAAATTTTCAATGGTCATAAAGTTGCTGAGGTTATTTTTATGCAAAGTTGTACCAATGTTTTTCCAATGAGCATATATTTCGTTTGAAAAATATTAAGATTTGATGGAACAAATTCATATGATAATTTTTCTACTGGCAATACATGCACAGATCTTTGCAATAAAGGTGATAATTTTCTACTTGCATTAGAGAACAACAGAAATTTATTATCATAAAACCAGGATTTAACATGCTTTACAATAAGGAAAAAGGCCAGCAAACAAGCTGCGATCTTTTATGGTATCAGTTAAAAGTGGGCATCAATGTAGATATGCTTCAATTAACAATTTCCTTACTCAATATAGTAGAAAGAACCTGAAGGATCCTTAGCCCACTTTTTCCCGCAGTAAGATATCATTGCATTTCCATATCAAGAGGATGAGAGTATATGAAACACTTTGCTCAATAAGTTTGATTTTCAATTGTACTTGGTGGTGTTGATTTGTATAAAAACAGTGAAAATTTCCTTCAAATTCTTTAAAAATATAGCATGCCATGATTATTTTAAATATATTACACTTTCTAATCACAGATATTGTTGGAAGTAAACGAAAAAAAAATTTAAGTCAGATATCAATGGAGAGTATCATAAAGAGCTTGAAAAACATATTATTCATTTTTTGAGACAGGAAACTTGGTGAAATTTAATGAAAATATCAAGAAAATTTCACCTGAATCTCAGACTGTTTTTGAGGATGTGTGCAGGATCAAATGCAAAGCAAAAGAGATGACTTGATCAATCAAGCACTAAAAAATATCTAGCTCTACATGTCAAAATTTCTATTGGATGCTGTTACTGTTCCCACTCAACATTTATATCAGTTATCCATGAATATCTCAATATTTATTCTACAACTCTCATCCTATATTGAGATTTTTAAGTTGCCTTGAATTCAAAAATGTTTATAATACTTTTTATCACTTCCTGATTTATCCCTACTGTAAATAAGCTCTATCATCTATTATGGCACAAACAGAGATTTTTGGTATGTGTAGATATACTTTAATCTTTAAAATATTTCAATTAAAATGTATACTTGGGTTTCCTCTGTGATTTTTTGCCACTCTACCATTTTCTAGTCTACTGGATAATTACTTCTTTTAGGGCATGATGTTGTTATGTGTTTTTTAACTCTTGTGGTGATTAATTTTTTTCTTTTGTCTCATTCACTCATTAGTATACTTCTTCATTCTTTTACATAATCTCAAGAGACTCTGAGCTTGGTGTTTCTTTAACAAGTACTTTCCATGCTTTCATTTATACTTGGTAATTAGCCTCAAAGACTTTCGAACTTCATATTTTTCAAGCTAAATAGGCTCAACTCTTTGAACTTATAGACAAAAAAAATCATTTCTTGCTTAAGGGTTTAAAAGTATCTCCTGCCTTCATTTATTTTCAGGTTACTTTAATTGCATACTTTCTAGGTGCACTTCATGCATAATTTAAATTTTTTATGCCCTTCTGCTCTGTCAAGGTCACTTCTATACATTAATAAAGTGAGGACCTAATTGAAATCCTACTAGCCAAAACAGAGGTACCTAGAAACATTGAAAGCTTGGTCATTTCCAGAGACCGGAAATAAATGCCTGGGCCATTGGAAAAACTGAACAAATCAAAAACTTTGCTTGTACATTCAAGATTGCACATTTCAATTTTTTTAGTTTTACTCTGACTGGTAGCTCATTATACATCTATTAACATTTGGTTGCACACCTCCCACTCTACCTAAATAAATCAATCCAGAGATTTTGCAAAAGTTTCAATATCATATTATTACAATTTCTTATGCAAATGAAAGTATTTGTTCCGTGGCGTAACACGCTTGCTTCATTTTTTTTGTTTCTACTTCTTTGTGACTTACAGTGGGTAGTGATTACCCCAGCTACTGTGATGAAATACTTGATCAGGCCATTTAAAATTAGTGCTCTTCCAAAGTTTGTAGCACAAACTTTGCTGTCCACCATGATTACTCTACTGGCTAAGATTGCAAAGGCAGTATCCATGGCACAATATACATACTGTCATAGCATTTAGCCACTTGAACTTAGACTCCAACCTGTTGTTCAATTGAGCAATCAATCTTTTGAACATAGAGGTCTCTTTCCTTGTGGAACGTTTTGAATCAGGAAGTATGTCTCCAATTTTGGTGCACTTGGCTTGTAGCAAAAGTTATGCATTTTGCATCCTTTCATCTTTATGATGTAGGCTCACTATGCCTTTTTAATAAGAACTTGCATTGGATCATTAAAGACATTTCTATCATGTTATTTTTAACTTTCCAATATACTTATCACCTGACCTTTTGTTAGAAATGTGAAATACAACTAAGCATAAGAAACTGTGACAGAAATGTGTAGATTTATCATGCACTAATTGTGTTGATAGAAGTGAGCTAACTCTATCAACAAATAAAATATTACCCTACTTGCATATATGCAGCCAATTTACTTGGAACATCATAAATGAAAACTAACTGCAACTATAAAAATAAAATTAATCCTTATAAGAGTTAATTCCTAACACATTTCCTACTATTTAAGAATGCATTAGCATACTTACAATGTCTAATGTTCATTGTGAGTCAACAAATTTCCATTAATAACCCTTAACAAATATGTATATTTTTAAATGCATCCTGTACTGTCCAGATAGGCATGACACATACTCCAAGAGCTGAGATAAGCTTGATTACCATTCCAGCTACTAATGATACAGCCAGCATCTGGCCCTTGTTTCTCTTTTAACTGTGGCTGTACTTATTTTGACAGGAGGTAATCTCAATCTTCATCTACATCTTGCTCAGTCCAAGGAATAATTCTATTTTGGTTTACCCTCAAACATACAATCAAGTGACCACTTTTTTCTTAGTTTTTAAACTTTATATATGGACAATGGGCATTTGCTCTTTTTTTTCTTCAAATGCATGCTAAGTTATCTGAAGTTGGGCATTTGATAGAACTGAAAAAATTTAAAACTACTCTTTGACAATATTCGATTTATTGTTCACATGGATCTTGAGATATTGTTGAAAAATTAGCCATTCTTGGCCAAACCACAAGATGATATGTTGATAGCACATTTTGTTGAAAGATTTTCTGACAATCCCTATAGCCAAGTCAATGGAATACTACTTGGACCATAAGGTCTTTTGCCATAAAAAGCTCATGACATTGCTTCAGAGTGAAATTTGTAATTATTGTTAAGCTTGTTGTGTCTATCAAACACAGCACTGTTCCATTGGATTATTTTTTTCCCACAAGGACAGCATGGAGTGGAGTGTCTACTTTGTAGCACCAGTGCTACCAAAGTAGAATCTACTTGGTAGGAAATTGACCATTTCAATGCTTCTCTGACCAATAAATGGAGATCAACTAATAACACATCCATGTCAACAACAGCTTGAGTTAATTATAGTGCAGTTGTTGGCCACCAAAGCCATATGCACTAAGTGTAAGATTAACATCTTCTGCACTTATTAGAACTCCTCTTAAAACACAAGAATGAGCACACAATGCATAGCTATAACAACAAAAGCAAAATAAGACTGAATATGTGCTACAGTATACTAATCACCACACAACAAAAAGTCAGAAAGCTTAACCTGCATAATAGAAAATGAAACTTCCAACCACTTGAGATACAACAAATATAGTTTACAATTAATTATATTCAATTATCAACATATAAATGAATTGAAACGGTATAAATTATTCAAAACCATATTTGAATAAAACCAACTTTAGTTAGCAATTAAGGCAGCAATTCTGACAATCTTTAACCAAGTACACTGCTTATTTTTTAAGCACTTTGCCAATCTGAACAAATATTTTGGTTATACTACTATGGAATGTGATTTGGAAAAGCATACTGGCCACATGGACTTGCAAACTTCCAATTCAATTTTTACATTAAATATGGGTTCCTTTCTTCATATCAAAGATACTGTAAATGATATATCAGCATTACCTTTCTTTTTCATTTTCCACTCCAAATGTAAAGCTATTTCCTCTCACTTACGGCTTTATTCCTGATGCTGTTGGTAGCAGCTATTGAGGATATATCTTTTTTTGCTTTTTATAAAGTGAAATGCTACCTCAATCAAATTGGAATGATATTTTACATTGTGGTATTTCTGGTCATTATCTACATCTTAATTTTGATATTACTACTATAAATATTACAGTTTGTGTTGACAATTTAACAGCAAACATACCAGTGACTGTGGGACATACTGTTCCATTCTAGCACTTGTATGCCAATATCTGGGAATGAACTAGTACTGGTCAAATCTCAAGTTTTAGCTTTAGGGATTCTCATCGTCTATGATAGCTTAGCTAATCTTGTATTGATACCAAGTGTTTTACATGCTGGGGGTCAGTCTGGTCTTTTCTTAGACAGATCATACTGGAACACAACTCCCATATGTTGCCACTGCAGTTAGAAAACTATTTAGTGACAATATTACTTTTCTATTGGGTGTGTCAGGAATCAACCCCTAAGGGAGTTAATTCTATTCTGTAGCTGTGGTACATTTCTCCTAATGCTATGCTGAAGTTTCAATTCTGATTATGAGAACAAGTTTCAGTAAGTGATATTTTGTTGTGTTGAAGTTATCTCAGTTCTATCAACACAACTTAGGATGCAATAATATACGTATTCTGTCACAGATTTCTTGTGTTTCTGTTGCATGTTACATTTGTGACAGTAAGTTGTTGTCTCAGCAATCATTGATAAATACCATGTATTTGAATTGTGGCATTGGGTCACAAAATTTATATATCTTTATATTTTGCATGACCCCAATATCCCTGCCACAATTGATGATTGTCAGATTTGAAACCAATTACATAAAAATACCAAGTTATTATAGAACACTTACATTACATCAGAGTCTAAACTTTACACCTAACTTGCATGATCAAAAGTGACACTTTTAATCTTTTGACATTACAAAATGTGACTGCTATATTATAAAATGTGTCAGTCAAATTGTTTTAAGCCAGCTATAATTGATGTATATCAAGTTCAAATACATACTAGCTAAACCAACAATAATAGATATACTACTCAATCAAATAAGAACAAAACTGTACACAGCAATCATGGCAATCATTCCCAGATCATCAACTGTGAGATACATTTGCTTAGTACTCAAGCACCTCATTTACATGAAAGTATTCACATGTGTTCTACTGTTAAGTGCAAAAAAACATATCTTGATTTCACAAAAAATGCTTAGTTGATTCCTTTGTAAAATACTGCTGTGATGTGTTCTCCAGTTGACTACACTTGTAATCATTTTGTCAAGTTAATTGTGCTACAACAATGATACTTTAGATATCATAAGTGTTATAACTCCTTAATCTAGTGAGTACTACCAAGACTGAAATGGAAAATACATCAAGAGTATAAATAGTAGTATATTAAGGAAGCACCATCATGTGTTGCCAAGACTGAATCTCAGCAACACATCCAGCAAAAGATATTCAAATATGAACAATTATCAGCAAACAATCTTCAAATAGAAAACATGGCATGCAAATCAATTCCTAACAATAAGCAGTTCTATCATTTTGATGAGATCACAGTGCCATTTTCTTTCATTCCAACAATGTAGGTGAGTCAGTTTCTGGTGAGGCTTGAGCACTTTATGTTATCTTTGGACTGTTAAAACTGAGCAACCTTCTTCCCCTGTTTGCCAAGAAAATGATCTTGCTACATGTTTTTTTGGTGTTTTAGTTGGCATCAGTTCCTGTATAGTGCTAAATCTGGACTTCTAGTTGTTAAAGTTTTAAACTGCACACTAGCCTCTGCAAATAACTTTCTTATTTTACATTTGATAGTAGAACAGCCTTTTTTTCTGCTTCTGTAAATAATTTTTGTTGTAGAAACATTGGATTTAATTGATAAAATAAAAGATAGCAAGTTTAAGTTTATATTCTGGAATGGCATGTGCCCTGCTTCTTCAAATAATTCATATACAATATATTATATTTTGAACCCAAAATAAATTGGATTGGCACAAATTGGAATTGGTATTTATAGACGTCATACATACTGATAATGCAGACTTCATGTCTGAGCCTTCTGTCTTTAATACTTCATCAATATCTTTCCCTGATCCTGAGTATTGACCACACTACATAATCACTTGGTCCAGAGCAACAAAAAGAAATGACTAACTTCATGACTTAAATTTTGGTGAATATGCTTTTTTCTTTTCTGCCTCATATTTTGAGCTTCTTGGCAACTTTTTTACTGACAGTGAACCATTTAACTCTTGCAGTTTTCTTAAAATGGATTGCAAGGCCCAAGCTTACCACAACCATTGTTTATCTGATTATTGTCAAAAGGCTGCTTAAATATCATAAAGCCAATTCTCCTGCACTCACATTTTTATTGCAAAACTTCTAGAAGTTCTAAGATGTCTTTACTGACTGATTGTGCTGACATAAAACTGGAAAGCTGATGTGAAATCTTGTAGATCTACTGAAAGCATTTTTCTGTCACGGTAAGGATCTTGATAGCTGGTCATCAAAAATGCAACCAATTGTTATCCATCCATTGTTAGGACTACAACTGTTCTTTAGATCCGCATGTTCTAGAATGTTCTATATTCTCTTTCATATTTTTATATGACTCTCCAAAAATCAGCCAATGAGAATTTTGTTCTATTCTTATTTTGATGCTCCACAAATCAACCGATGAGAATAAATCTAGTCATCAAGTTCAAGCTAGTCATAAATTATTCTTTCATATATTTTATGTTTACATTTTCATTTATTAGTAAAAACAAATACACAAATGCATACTAGCATATAGCACATACACAAGAGTTGATTGATTTGCTTTTCTTTTCTTCCTCTTTTTCCTTTTGCTGCTGTTGATCTATCTCCCTTGATTTGTGAAGTTTCCTTGATCTATTCTTTCTTGTTATTTAACCTTTTTCCCTTGCAATTCTTAACATTCATGCAGTAAGTCTATGTTAGGACTGCAACAGTGCCTTAGATTCGCATGTTCCAGAATATTCTATACTTTATGTTCTGTTTCATATATTCTGGTGACTCTTCACAAAAGCAGCCAATGGGATATTGTTCTATTCTTATTTTTGTGACTCTTCATGAAAACAGCCAATGGGGATTTTATTCTATTCTTACTATGATAACCTTTCACACATTAGCCAATGGGAAATTATTCTGATGACTCTTCACTGATCAGCCAATGAGAATTTGTTCTTATTCTTGATGACTCTCTACAAATCAGCAAATGGGAATGAGGCTAGTCATCAAGTTCAAGCTGGTCATCAATCATTCTTTTACATTTTACCTTCATATTTTCTTGTCATTAGTTGAAGCAAACACATTCACATTTACATATAAGTCAATGCACTTGCATTTCATTATTTCTCTTGTTCCCTCTATTGCTGTTATCCATTTTCCTTGTTCTGATCTTGTTTCTTTGATCCTTTTTCCTTTCTTTTGCAAGTCTTGAAAGTCTAAATAAGTTACACTTAGTAGTACTGCTTGCAAAGCTACTTTTCAATGCAGTCAATGGTTCACTTTAACTTTTTTCTGCTTCTTCCTACTACATTGCTAAAGCAACTGCACAAGCATTATCTTCATGCTGAGAACTATACCAACTGTCAGGAATGAGATCCAAAACTATCAGAGGTAACTTTCAAGATTTGGAACAAAACCCAAGCAAACAAGAAACAAGGATTGAAATACAACAATATATTAGGCATGAAGTTGTTCGGAATTCCAAAAGCTGAATTAATATATATATATATTGATAGATAAAAGAGTGAACTAATTAAAGTAGTTCTTTGATTTGGAACAACCAAAATACAAAAAAATTTCCATACATAATGAAAACTGCCTAATAAGAATGGCCAAATTCTGCGCGTAAAAAATATGCATATTTATGAAAACTGTAAATGCAGTCCTAACATCAACCTTCAGCACATTAAGTTCATTGATGTCTGCTACCAATACATTTATGAATGTATATTCAACAAGCCAGTTCCTCTACAGCACATTTACACAACTGATCAACTTGCTGATATCTTAACAACTTTGTCTATGACTGTATTTGTTTCTATCAGGATATTTGCTGGTCCTGCTATCTCTTTAATTCATTACGGCATAACTGCTTAGCTGTGTTTACCAGTATTCATCTTTATTCACCTATATTTTGCCTACACCTTTTCTAAAGTTTTTGCCTCTTTTACCTATTTGCGCCTTTTATCCTATTTGTGCCTTGAATGCCAAACCCTATATGTCTGCACCTTTGCCACAATCATTTATGGAATTCTTTGTGCACCTACTCTACAATTTACCACGTGTCATCTTTCTTATGGTTGATTGGAAACTTCTTGGATTATTTTCTTCAACCAGTTTAACCAACAAAAGAATGATTCTATTTTCATCATGCTCCCTAGAAACTCTTCCTTACCACCTTCAAGCTCTGCTTCAACTGACTGGATATTATTCCAAATATTATTATAAAAGTATAATTTCACTTGAATTGGCCTTACTATCAATTACTCCACTTCACTCTACTTTATTTCTGCTAAAGACAATTTCTTAGAATTGTTTAAATAATGCTAGAACTGTCACAAGCTTAACAATTGAAATTAAAACATTTACTTGTGGAGCAAAAGATGCAGCAAGATTCTCCCAAGAGCCAATTTCAAGGGCACTTCAAGAGGGTATACTGCAGGAGCTAACGGGGACATGTTTATTTGCTCAGTCTTGTGCTTATGTTTACTCTTCTTAAGTTTAATGAAACTATTATATTTTACTAAATATTTTCTTTGCTTTACTGTTTGCCTGTCCTCTGCTGTACATTGGACTTTACCCCCAAAATTTAGCTACATCATACAACACAGGTACAAGTACTATATCATACTACTACTCTCTTCTTCTTCCAATATCAACATTATCATATACCTCCTAATTGATTTTTGGATATGAAAACTTTTGCAAATAGTAAGCAATCAGATGTACCACACTGCTAAAATCATAGAACAAAATTGCTCTAATAGAAAATCCAATACATCTGCCTCAAAAGTAAATGATTTCAAGGTATCTGCATGATGTAATGCTGGTGCAGAACTAGAATATAGTTTTAGTTTCTGAAATACAGCCTTACAGTTCTTATTCCATTCAAACTTTTAATCCATTTTTACTAATCACAATATTGGTACTGCTACCTTTGAGTAGTTTGGAATGAACACACAATAAAACCTATCAAAGCTCTAAAAGGATTGAAACAATTTTACAGTTTTTTGAATGGGCTAAGACTTTATACTTTTAACTTTATTTGGATCTACCTTAATGCTAATGTTTGATATAATGTGTCCCAGGAAATAAATGGATCTTACTAAAAATATACACTTTTCTAATTTAGCTTAAAGTAAACTCTTTTGCAAATATTTGAAAACTATTGGTACATGTTGTGTATGTTGTTTCAATGAATCAGAATACAATGAATATTATCCAAATTAATGATGAAAAACTGATCAATTTAATTCAAAAAAATTTCATCCATCAAATACTGGAACACCGCAGGCATATTAGTCAGACAATTGAGGCACAATAAAATACTCAAAATGCTCAAACCTACACTAAAGTACAATCTTCCACTCATTTCCCTTACAAACGCCAAATAGTAAATCCCACATAAGTTGATCTCCATGAACATGCAACCTTAAAAAACTGACATAACATCTCATGTAATAAGAGCAAAAGGATTCCAACTCTTGTTTTTATCTTTGAGACCATAATATTTTACTATGGATTGAAGGTCGCTAACTTTTTTTTACAAAAATATGGGTGCACCATCAGGAGATTGAGAAAAGTTGAATGAACTTTTTTCTAATTGTTCACCCAGATAAGTGTGAAGAGCTCTTAACTCTAGTTCAGAGAAAGGATATATAAGATCCCGAGGTACTTTTCTCCTTCTTCATATCAATACCAATGTTGAACTTGCAATTTGCAAATAATGTCTGCCAAATACTGCAAAAAACTGATGCAAGGTAATTATATGGTTAGATAGACATATCAAAATGCCAATAAAATTTTCAGACAGAAAAATGAAGCATCAGTCTTCAATAAATACTCTGCCAGATTGTCACAAAAAATGGTCTTTTCCATAGCTCATGCTTTTGAAGTAGAATTAGAACAAAATAGCTGGTTCATTTTAATTGACAAGAAGCTGGTTGAAAACTGGATTAAAGTTTTTCAACCAATTGATTCCCAAAATGACAGAAGGTGCTACTGAGTGCAACACATAGAAGGTAAGTGCAAAGATGGCATCCTTACTCTTCAATCACAATACTTCAAAATGCTGAATTGTCCCAGACACAAGTGGATTGCTCTTAACAGTTTCAAAGATGATGGGTTTTTCAAGAAACTGAAATGGAATACTCAATGACCAAAGCAGCTGTTCACCAACTAAAAATCTATCTGTACCTGAGTTCACTATTGCATTGACTGAGGTAATTAAATTACCTGAGACTAGTAACTTTATGTAATACAAACAGACATTTAAACATAAATTATACAGTATATATTACTGCCTTGCTAGAAGTGAACTCTAGCAATGCAAGACAGACAAATATTCAATCATATAATGGACCAGTAGTAATTGCGCTGTGGCACTGTTCCATTGGCTAAAGTGAGAACATGATGTCAGCAGTCAGAATTCTTAAACTGAGAACAGAAACAATGATGCAGCTAACATAGTTATAGGATTAACCGTTAACCGGTTAATTCCTAACACTTTACCTGAAGGTATGGGTATTGCTTGCTCAATATTGCTGTAATTGTAATCATGCCCCAATTTAAACCACAATGCTGCTGGCAGGAACATTTTGGACAAGCTACATTACATGATTTCCTTCATCATAATATAAATGCAAGTTTTTATCTATACAACATTACCACTTCTGCAAACTTAATAGACCACAACGTTAAACTGTCCCCATAACCATGTGTTTCACATTATTGGTGAAGACTGGAGCAGATCCAACTGTTGTGCACAGAAAACTGGAAAATTCCTTCAAAACTCCATGTGTCAGTTGTCAATTTAAGATGCAACCCTGCAAAAGTTATCTAGTAATGTAAGACAATTGACATTATGTAGGGCCAGCCCAATTTCTGTGTTAGACCTTTGTCCAGCTTATCTAATAATGAGAGCAAGTATGATTGTCCCAATTCTAAAACTCAATTATTGAAAGTCCAATATGTATGCATTCACCGGATGCTGGACCTGTTTCAGATCTAGGTTCCCTGAAGTCTTTCATGAACATATTATTCTATGCAGCAAGTTGAGCCCCAACTGGCTATTCAGCTCCTGCTTTTTTTTGTAATAACTGGATGATAATATCACTGACATGCTGCACTTATTCAAACAATCATTCAATTGTTTGGGCATTAATGTACTTGATATAACTCGCCAACATATGTACTCAATTTTGATAACTGATAACCAATTTCAAAATCAGACAACTTATTACGTAATATAAAGGCTAGGGTTTTACTCCTAGCAAGTTACTCTCAACTGCCATACTACATTATTTTCTTGGACCATGGCCATTATATTGTAATCTCCCAATGCCCTCCCAAAAAGATCACATTGTTGATAGCATTAAAATAACAAGAAGAAAATTAAAGAATATAATGCATTACTAGATGTAGTATGAGGCAAACAAAGCAAAAGAGGTAAGAGGATGAAGCGTAAGTATGTAACAGTGAACAAGCAAGAAGAGACTGATAACACTAAAATGCCAGGGAGTACATTCTACAAAGATGGTAAAAGTGTAGAAGCAAAGAGAAAAATAAAACAAAAATAAAGTTTGCATTATTAGTCAAGCCTCTTCAATATATAAATTAAGTTCTCAGTAAATAAAAAGAATATTTGTACATCAGCAAATGACAATCCAAATTGCATAATTGCAACTTAATTGAAGATATTGGCAATGAACTGTGTAAAATAAACTGCTAGATTGTGGAATGTATTTTGGTTGTGTATTATATGGATAATAAATAGATAATGGGTCACAAGTTATTAACAAAAATAAATAGTGAATGGCATAAGCTCTGACAAATAGAGAAGTCAGTTTCAAACATTATGTATGTCTTACATTATGGTTACCAAACTTTGTGTAAATTGGTATTAGAAAGGAAAATAATAATTGATAACTTGATTGAATTGAAACTCAAGTAAAATGACAAACAAATGAAATTGCTAAACGAGCAAGAGACCTAGCAGAAGTGAAGAAGCTAGCAAAGAAGTGAGGAAGCTAGCAACAAATAAGGTGCCTGAGAAATTGGAGATTTAACAAAGCAATGCTGAGGTGTAACAAAGCAAAAAACAAGAAAGATAAGTTGCATAATGTATGACAAGAATCAGGAACAAAGATTCACTAGATGCAGCATGTCAAAGACTGAAAAGTGAAAAAACATACAAAAGGAGGCATATAACAGTTGTAAAAAGCAAGAACTAAAGCAAAAAAGATTGCAAAAAAGCAGATAGGGTGACAAAGGGAAGTTACTAAGACCAAAACTAATAACCAAACAAACTCAAGATACAGCACTGAAGGCAGGAATTGAAAATGGTAGACAAGGTGACTTATGCAGTTGGCAAAAGGAAATGTGTCTTGCCAAAGGTAAGTACATCTATTGCACCATTAGAAATTCAAAATGCAACAAAAATATAAAAAAAACTGACAGAAAGCATATATCATCAAATGTTAAATACGATGATAGAAGTGAGATAACTTCATCAACACAACAATAAATATAACTCTACGTACATCTATGCAGCTCATTTACTTGAAACTTCCATTGTCCATAATCCATACTAAAATGTCACAAATAAACCTTAGAAAAAACTTGCTGCAGTTACAAATTAGAAGTAAACCCTAAAGAAGTTGATGCCTAAAAGTTGTTAGTTTTATAGCATTTTACTGAGAATAAATGAAAAGTGTTTAAAAAGATTTAGGGAAGGAAACAAAGTTGGTTGCAAATTGAAAAATTGATGGAAATTAGCAATTTATCATGAGAATGAGTAATTACAAAAGAAAAAATATTAATAACAAACAACTTAAGTAAACAACTTAAGTTATGCTTGTTACAGAAATCAATGTTAGCAATGTCAAAGAAAAGCAGTCAGACAGCAACAAACCAAGCAAATATTGCTAAAAAAATAGAATATCTGAAGAAAACAGTGTCCAAGTAAATTTAAAAGTAAAATTTCATTTTGGAGTAGAATTACTAACTCTAAACTCTCACTCTAAACCCTAAATCCTAACCCTTTGCAGTATTAAAAAAGTAGGTTGTGATGCATTTTTGGATAGACATAACAAAGCACATTAAAGTATTTATGTAGTATAGTTCTGAAAACCACTTTTTGGCAGTAATAATCACAAATGAGTACCAAAGAGCTCTAACAATCAGCCACAAATATTACTATGCAAAGAATTTACTATAAATATTATCATTGAAAACTACCTATTGGATTTCAATGCCTGCAGGAATGAATTGAGCTTCAATTTATATTTTACATTTACCTGAAAGTACTAGCACCCTATTATACTGCAAATATAAGCCATTGTGAAAGAAAGTGATTGGTAAACTGTAGTATAATTTTATACATTTAGTGATTCAATACTGTTGTACCATATTAAATTTATACTACATGTCATTTACAAAGACCTTAAATATTTAAGAGGCCAATACTCATCTCTTATATTTATGCTGTTTGGACTGATTTCAAATACACTACCAAGTAAGTTGGCAAATATCTAGTAGAATGCTACTTTCTCTTGTTCAGTTAAAGAGCGCAAAAAATCTTTTAAAAATATTGGCAATTTTATTCAAAAAAATACTGTAGCAAGATTAAAAGTACATACTTTATGATATTGTAAATTATACTTGAACTGAAACCTTAGTAAAATTTGGATTTTCAAATCTTTGCCACATTGTTCATTATACTTTATCTATGTGCAGCCAATGCTCTAATTTCGTGTTCACTAGAAAAATATGCAATACAGCCCATGACAATTTCATGCTAATTTACCTCAATGTGCAACCTTATTTTCAGTTGTCTGCTCATGGATTGGTAATATTTGTTTACTATCTCAAAAACAAAACATATCCACTGCTGTCTCCTTTATTTAGGCAATTCAATTTTGAGAGCAATATTTTCTTTCATAAATTAATTCAGTTCTTTTGCTCTAATAGGCCACTATATTCCATTATGATAGTTTGCATTATCACATTACATATTTGTGCTAGCTTTAATTTTATTCATTGCCAAGTTTTTTGTTTGAGGTCTAATTGGTGAGTTAAAGTTTTATTATCTATCCTTGGTCTTAATACATCAAATATATTTCTTGTGCTAGTATTTTTCTCTCATTTATTTGAGTCTATGGGATTTTTCTTAAAGTTTTTCTACTGCGCATATCTCACAAGCCACAATTGTAACTAAAATTGTAGTGAATTTTCATTCATAAAAGTTATCTGAGACAAGAGTAATAGCTTGTGTATTTTTGAATCTAACATCAAAAAATGGCCCGTATATCAATAATTGTAGTAGGTGCTAATGCGCAGTACGAGAATCTCAGTCATCTGGCACTCCATTTAACTGATTCAATGTTTGAGAGCCTAAACTCTGAAGCTCGAATAATCCAAGTTTTCTTAAATCATATAAATGCAACACTTTAGAATTCTTGTTGCTTAACGTCCTCGAGTCTTAAGCTTAAATATACCTAAAACCACCAAATAAAATACGGTTGCTTATCAATCGTAATACTTATGATGCTATCATGTGATTTCAAGAAAGATATTGGTCTTTTATCCAACCTCTAATCTGGTGCAGTATGCTATAGCAACAGTCTATTTTTAATGGTATGGCCATAATAGTTTATTGGTTCGAAATATCATGTGAGAACTTTCATGGTAATAAGCTTTTTTATAAGTGCACCTCTAGTAGTTTGAGGCTAAATCGTTCATAAAGATTGAAAATAACTCTTTTTCTCAATTTCCTGTTTTGTAAAATATTGATAGGAAAGCAATGAGAAAGAACGATAAAAATCAAATTGGGATAGTTTAGACTGCCCTACCAATTAAGCGCCTTGCATTAATATATGTATCATGAGATATACGGGGCAACCAAACAAAGGATGATAAATTTTCATTTAAATGAGACACAACATTTTATTAAAATAAACGACATGTAGTATGCCTGAATATGTGAAAGGATAATGTAATTAATTATTAATCAATATACATGCTATATCAAGGCCATCTGAACACGCTTGCTGGACGAATGGCAAATCTTTTCTGGGAACACTTCCAGTACTACGCACACGCGCAAAAATCATATTCGTTTTGACAGCACTGACGTCATTGGTTTTAAGATGATAAGCAAGGAATCTTTCTGAGTTGAAAGTTGTTCTAGAGGTAACATCCCGTGCTAACGTTGTAGACATTCTATTAGCATATATTCGCATTGCTGGAACAGAACCATAAGCAAACCTATTTTTGCCATATTAAAAGCTGAAGTTAAAAATGTTCAAATATACTGCATATAAATAATAATCTTACCTATCGTTGTATCCCCCGAATGATCCAAAACTTGGGACGTAAACCACGTTAGCCTTCAAATCCTGTAATGAGATATCTATATCGCGCAGAAACAGTACATCAGGACGCAAAAATATTATTCCGCGGTAATTAATTGCATGTTCATCTGCATAATCCATCATAATTGACCATACTAAACTCATGGAATGCTGCGCACGTAAAATATTGCGCACTGTAGATTCTTCATAACTTGTGTCCCACCTTAATGTAGTCAACTTTTCTAATTCTGGATTAACTAAATCAAATTCATCTTGACTTGTAATAAGATACCTGTGAATAAACTGTAAAGGATTAATAACATGAGAAATTGTATGAATTATTTCTCTGATACATCACCTACCTTCATTTATATTAAATTTGATTAAAGAAATTATACAGATTAACTGTATAGTTGCTTACGGCTAAGTTACACCTTAAACTTTAAATACAATTATTAAGTCTAGCTTCATGTGAGCAAAATGCAAAAGTTCAAAAATGCGATAAGCATTTCAGTGAAATACAAACCTCGTTGGTTCCAGTAACTCAATATCCTCTAAGTGCGTATATGCTACACCTTGTTCACCAGCTCTAGGATTATCTAATGTGTTTAATCGGTACGTATGAACAAATGTATCAAATTGAGAGGTGCCATTCTCATCTCTAAGTGGTAATCTAATGTGCTGTTCGATGCTATCGATAGTCCAGTTTACAGATCGGGTCAAACCGTAAAAGCATAGAGCATATCGATCTACATCGGTGAAAATTGTCCCTGATCATAGATGCAACAAAATAATTAAAAAAAGCAAGTGGTAGATAGAAAAATGCTGCAGTTCCGGCACATTTTTAAATATTTTTTTGTGAAAGTACTAGATATAACACTTAAAAAAATTACAACTAGCTTGGACCATATTGTTATAAATAAATATTAAAAACTTGGATCTTTCACCTTGAATACTAATCGATGGTGGAGATGTTTGTTGTCGCCCAAGTATCCGTTTCATATTCATCCGTTGCAACATTATAATTGTCAAAAGGATAAACCCCGAAGTAATAATAAGAGTCCGTTTACTACAAGGCATTCGCCTGAAAGTAGCAAAACGCTAAATATGCATAATTATATACGTACAAAGATTAAAATAAAATATGTGTCCTTACAGAGTCTTATGCCAGTACGCGAATTATCACGCAATAATTATTATACAATTATGCAAAATAGAATGTTCTAAGAAAAACAACTCGAAAAGATGCTTGATTTAGTCTAGATTTTCATTTTTGTCTATGTTCTCGCCTGTGGCTATTTCTTATGAGTTCAGTGCATCGCTCAAACATATTATAGCATAAAGGTGGCGAAAAATCACGTTTAAAGGGCTGAAATCATTTTCCTTAAAATGTGGCTAACATTCGTTATGAAACCTTGTAACGAATTGCATCAAGTGGCGAGTGATATAGAAGCCTAGCAACGTTTTGACTAAGACTCAGATTATAATTTAATGCTTGAGTCCTGGATGAGTCGTGATTTTTCATGAGTTTTGATTTTTTCATGACTTATGATTTTTTATGAGTTGTGATTCTTCTATGAGTCGTGATTACACATTTCACAGGAAAATAATAATCTAAGAACTTAAGTTGTAGTCCAACATCGGCAAGGGAAGTATCGTAAATATTATTTATGCTGGAGTGAAGATAATTTCCGCCGCAGAAATCAACATTCTTATTTTGCATTAAAAGTTACAAGCGTACAAGCTGCAGAACTTTTGGTAATTTAGTAGTCTTTCGAAAAGATCTATCTTTGCATACAAGACTCTATTTTAACAAAGTTGTGATTAACAGAGTTGTGATTAACAGAGTTGTGATTAATTTTGTACTACCTTGTGCTGTTCAACTTAGCTTCTTGTCAGGTCTGTCAAACTATGACTAGAATATTGTTTCCGCAGCATATTACAATTTCATACTAAAATACCGCTGAAAACTATAGAATCCCAAATTTTCTAGTGGTGTTTAATTGGAGCAATTTACGTTCAGTGGATATTTCGTGACAAAATGCTAGTTTTAAGAAAAGTCTATAATCTTAATTTTTTGCGATTAATGTGGGACTCTGCATCTCTCAGTTTTCGCTAATATAGAGTAGTAGGTGTTGAAGTATATCTGGTAGAGCGGTTTGGACATAACATTCAATCTGACTTATTTTCATAGGCATATTGATAATTTTTTTCTATTGCAGAAAAATGGCTTATAACTATGTAGTTACTGCTCAACGGCCTACAGCTGTCAATCATTCTTTGATGGGAAAGTTTTTGTCTGAAAAGGTGTTTATACCCTGAATTTTTTAGCTTCATTATCTCCATGGTTATAAGTTCTGATGATTATTTTTATGTGTACATATTACATTTCGCCAACTTGAAATTGATACCACCATAGCAATTTTTTGTATAAAAGCGAGCCTCATTAAAAAATTAAGAGGGTCAAAATAATAAAGAGATATGAATTAAGTTTAAATCTTCTATATAAATAAATGGTTTATTTTGAAAATATATTTATATTGAAATATTGCTGGTATTTGGAAGAGGGGCCAAGGTTGAAACAAATATTCAGTGCTTACATATTGCGCAATTGTAGATGTGAAATACGCTACATGACTAAAAATAATTAAATATGAGCGCGAAAACATTAATATATTAAGTAAATATGCCTAAGACCATCTATTATTGTTGCATAACTAGTTAGTAGTGAAAATTGCTTAGTTACAATTGATAAGATATTTTTCTCAAATTAATTTCAAAAGGAACGCTTTATAAAATAGAAGTCAGACCTTACAACTGATGTAAGAATGCAGATGGAGTTCTATCGACTTGTTGATATGATGAGCCAGACAATATGTACAAAATATTATTTACCTTGCTGTTAATTACTCTCAATCTAAATGATATGCCTAAAATATTTCAATTGGAATTTTACAGTGAGGCTTGTACAGGCGAGTGTTGTAAATTTTTATAATAATGGTTAGGTTTGATTTGCTATCTGTATTTTCACAATATGTACTTGGCTTGACCAATCAAAGAGCTTAATAATATTTTTGAATTTCTTTTCTGTACAGGAATCCAATTTAGTCTTGGTGAAAGGAAATCGGCTTATATTTTACAAGGTAAATTTTTGGCTCCTTTTCGAATACATTGTTAGCATCTATGATTTTAATCAAGCCTCTTTGCTTATATCACATTTTAATGCTTTATGATTTACATATCTATTGTCTCTTGCAAGAGTTTATAATATCTCTGTTATTGTTAAACCCATTTAAATTAAAATCTTATTTTTTCAATTGTTTAAGATGATACGTTTTGGGGGTGATGAAATAATCCTGCAGAAATAAAGTCAGAAGATGAACTTTTTGCCAGGAATCAGTAAATAAACATTTCCTTTTCACTGATACTGCATGATACCGATGCAATTTTATTTATAACTTTAAACAAATTATCGCTAACTATGGTTATATTATTGTCTAAATCAGTTTATCTATATTTTGGTGCTATTGAAAGTGCATAGCAGGCGAACTGAAATTGGAATTGGATGTGGCTTTAAATGGACAAGTTGCATGTATCGAAAAATTGAGACATGTAGCATCTGCTCAAGATCTCCTTTTTGTTTTAACAGAACGGTACGTGAAGTCTTTATCTTTCCTTTCATTTCCGTTTTGTTTGAATTAATATTTTAAATAATGTTTGGAGGTTTGCTAATTCAAGTTACTATTATATGAGTAAAATACTGAAAATTTCATCATTATTTGCATATTGTTGTGCATTATCATTCTTAGGAGCCAATACTGCCTACTGGGATACGATTCAGAGGTAATGTTGTGACTATTTTTTCAAAATGTTTCATTTCTTTGTAATTTTCATTATTCATATTTATGTGGCATAATATGACTTTCAAAGTTACTTTTTGCCTAATTTTTTTTCTCTCCAATATCATTACAAACTTCTATCTGAACAATATTTGATACATCAAACAGTAATAAAAATATTGCACATTCCAGCAATATATTAAGTTTTGAATGAAATGCTTCTGGTAAATTTAAATAATATGAACATGGGTATTCTTTCGTTTCGTCTTTATAGTTTTTCACATTAGGTATAAAATGCTGAATGTATGTTTCGATTTTTCTCTGACCAGAAAGGAACCTTGACAGACCGAGGAAGTGGACGTATAGTCGATAGAATTGGAAGGGAAACTGAGGTTGGTAAGCTTTGTGCTGTTGATCCAGATGGCAGAGTTATCGTAGCACATATATATGAGGGTGTTATGCAGGTATAAACTTATATATTCAATTGATTGATTTTGCATTAGTTGCAAATATTGTTGCATAAGTTTGTACTTTTGCAGTAAATACTCTTGAAATCTTTATAATTCCAATTATTTGATTTATGACAATTCACCCATCATCATTTTCATATGGGTAGATCATTCCTGTGGACTCCAAAGGAAATCTGAAGTCCGCCTTTTGTCTTCCGATTGATGTCATTAATATCATAGATATGAAGGTAAGTTTTTCTAACTGCATATACATTTACAATATTTCAGGGAAATAGGTGCCCGAGGTATGATATTTACAGTATTGTTCTATTTTTCGCAACAATAATGATGCGCATTCTAGGCGTTCTGCTCCGATAATACGTGAACTGTTTTGTAATCATTTGGATTTTGAAACTCTTTTTTTGCTTTAAATAGTTGTTTCTTTTACTATATTACTAATATTAATCGTGCTACTATTGGTTTTTGTGGTGCTGGTAAGGTAGAATTCACAATATATCTATGACTGGTTGGAGAAATGTCTTAATTGTAAGATTTTGATACTGGATTCTTTTTAAATATGTTGAATTAAAAAAATTGTATTTTATCCAGTGCCATTTTGTCACATCTCTCTTCATCAGTTTCTTAATGACTCTGCTAAGCCGATTCTTGCTGTAATTCATGGTGATGGAAAGGATGTACGAAATTTGAGGACTTTTATGGTAAGTCTTTCAAGTGATGTCTGGAGATTTATTCATTCAAGGTTTCATGTTTAGAGCTCATGCAAAATATTAATATGTAGTAAAATTTTTTGTTGTCTTTAGCACATAAATTCTTGACACATTGCCATTTTTGTGGTTAGATATTGGCAAAAGAAAAGAGTATCAAAACTGGTACATGGATGCAGAGCAATATCGAAGCTCAGGTAAAAATAAATGTAGTTCGATGAAGACAATTTCATAAATATTTTTTTAATAATTCCAATAATAATACTATTTTGACGTTCAGGCTAGTCGAATTGTGGCAGTCACGAGTCCGATTGGAGGGGCACTAGTTATTGGACAAATCTCTATTGGATACTATAGTGGGACTTCTACTAAAGTCATTCCTATTGCGCAGGTATGCAAACAAAATTATTGCACGGCTTCGATAAAATTTTAGTACTGCTATAATAATGCATTTTTCAGCTTACTTTTTATTGCTCCTTTTCTCAAGTTAGCATTAAATCATATTTATCATTTTAAACTCTATAAAACAATTTCATATTTGGTAGAATAAGATAACAGCAGTTGGAGAACTTGGAGAAGAAGGAGGTAGTTATTTCATAAGTGATGTCACTGGGGGACTCAGGATAGTTATTCTTATTTTTGATTCAGGTAAATGATTCCATGTATACTTTCAAAGATAAAATACGTAATCACTATAATTCAAATATATAGATATTTTTGCAGAAATATAACAGTACATTTGTTCTATACTTTCTAAAGCTTATTCAAACTTAGAAAAGAATCTGATTTTTAATTCGGATTAATTTTATCTTATGAATATTTGCTTCATTGCTAAAATTATCGCAAGTTGGCATTTTTTATGCATATATTTATCGAAAAACACTTTAATCGTTATGTTTAATGTAGTAGATACCAACATATTTTTACATTGCATATCTTTCGATTTTCAGAGAAAAAGTTCTTGACTAATCTCTACTTGGAGACATTAGGAGTAACCAGGTATCCTGCATAATTAAATCAATACTTATTCTCTTCATTTTTTTCATGCTATAACACATTTCTATGCATTACTGTTGCACAACTTGATGGTCAAATACTTACTAAATATAAAAAACAGATCTCCTGCTTGGTACCTTTTGTATACATTCATTATGGTAGATGTATGCAAAGTTTGATTGCATATACATTATTTCTGATAGTTGTGGAAGCACTATATCTTACCTTGGTGATGGATTGGTTTACATTGGTAGCTGCAGTGGTGACTGTATGATTGTCAAACTCAGTGAAGAGCCTGATCAGGATAACTCATACATTCGGGTATACTTTATATATGTCATGTACCTTTTCATTTTTCATTTGTACTCAAAGATATTTCTTGGTCCTCAAATATGTTATTGTGTAGGCCATAGAGACCTATCCTAATATTGGACCAATATTAGATATGTGCCTTGTAGATTTTGATAAGCAAGGGCAATCCCAGGTATTATATATTATTAGCATTTTCATATCACAATCTATTGTATTGCTCATGTCATGTATTTAGTTTAGGAATAGATCATTTTTGTTCTATATGTTTGACTAGTGAGCATTTTATAGTGGCATATGGCATTTATATATGTATGTTAGGCTATACTATGCAGTGGTTGCCATCAAGATGGAAGTTTACGAGTGATAAGAAATGGAATTGGCATCAAAGAGCAGGTATGTATATATGTATATATTAAAATTTAAGCAAAATCAATGAGAGATAATATGTATATTTACTTAGGCATCTATTGATTTGGAAGGAATCAAAGATATATGGTCTTTGCGAGAATCCACTTCATCTACATTTGACAAGTACTTGGTGCAGTCATTTTTTAGCGGCAAGTCAATTTATTTATTTGAAATTTTCATGCGTAAAATATATATGTGAAATGAGTTATCATTGTTGGTACACATATTTATCGAGAGAGTAATGAATGCTATATTTCTTCTCATTTTTTTCCTTTTCACGAATTATGTCAGAAACGCGCATTTTAGTAATAGAAGGAACTGATATGGAAGAGGTTAGTGTATGAATTTTAAAGAGTTCAACTACGCATATATTTTTACCAAATATATTGTCATAAAAATTAATTTTCAAATGAAATTTTGCGTCATCGTATGCCACCCCGAGGAGTTGATGATAAAGTGTTTTTTTTGTTTTGTAGATTGAAGTTGAAGGATTTCTAGAAGGTCGAACTCTTTTTTGCGGCAATGTTGTGGGAGATATGGTACTTAAATGTAGTTTTACACTTCCCTTGCCTTTATTTAAGGTTTTTTCTAAGTTGATTAAAATGTTTAGGGAAATGAATGAATCAGCCAAATTAATCTCTGGCAAGAATGTGAATAGTAATGATTGTTGTTGATCTGTTGGAGAATTTTATAATTTAAATCGGCATTGTAAATGGAGCTGGTTGCCATATCTTGTAGAAATGTTTTTATCGATTATTCCCGAGATGCTATACAATCTTATATTTTGCAATGGTTATATCTAGATGTTATTGTTCTATTTATACATATTTTCCCATCTAGATAGTCCAAGTAACCTCAAATGGATGTGTTTTATTGGACAGCAGGACATTCGAAGCAGTGAATGAAATGATTGTGCCTGGCGAACAACCTATACTTATTGCCACTGCTAATTCCAGGTAATCTAAAGCAGTTAAATTGCAGCTTATGTGCATGCTTCCATTCTATTATGGTCTAGTTTCCATCATATATTTTTGTCCTTCAACTAATTTTTGTCTATTTTCATTCAGGTACTTGGCCCTTGGATGTAAATCGGGTATTCTTTATTTACTGGAGGTATTGTACAAATTAATTAGTGTCATTTTATAATTTTCACTGACTACTGAATAAAGTCTAAACGATATTGCTGTTCAAGGTGTTGGAGGATGAAAAAATATTAGTGCAGAAGTGCAAAGTTGAAATGCCTCATGAGATTGCATGTCTGTCACTCAATCCAATCGCTAATACAGCAATTACTCAAGACAATGAGCCAAAGTCAAAAAGTCAATCTATGCAGAAAAATGCAAAGAAGGTAATCTATGTAATATATGCCATCCCCTAATCCATACAGATATTTCATATTTGAGGTAGTTCGTGGAGTTTTATAAGTTCTTTCCCACTTACTCCATGAAGATACAATAGCAAGAAAAAGTTTTCTGATCATATTTCCAGCTTTATTTTCATCTTAAAATAGCATACATTATTATTATTTTCGGCCCAATAATTCCTGTCACCTTCAGAAAAAGTAAAGTAAACCAAGATATCATATCTTCTATTGTTCTTTCATTGCAGAGATCAGCACTTGCATTACAGCTAGATTCATTTTTGGCAGTTGGGTACGTGAACATATGAATCAACTCAATATAGAAATTCAGATCTTTTATAGCATACATTTCAATAAATTGGAATAATTATATATATAGTCTTTGGACTGATATGAGCGTGCGACTCCTAGACGTAAACGATAATCTACATGAGATATGTAAAGTTATAGTTAGCGGAGATATTCAAGCGCGATCAGTTGTCATGGTCACACTAGGAATGCAGCATCAATTGCTAGTTGGCTTAGGAGACGGGTATGGTTATTTTATTACCTTTCATGTTCTTCATGAGACTAATTTCATGTTCAATATATCACAGGCACGTCATAACATATCATATAGATTATGATGAAATGAATGCAATAATTAGGAAAAATGTTCCTCGAAAGGTTGCTCTTGGTACAAAGGTATATTAAACATATAGTTGCTTTTTTGCATAGTACTGCACCTCTTAGATAGAGAATTAACCATGCACTCTTGAGTTTGATGCATATAACAAATATTGTTGTTAGTGTGCTGTGTTATTGTTTATGAGGATATATGATTACTATAAATAGTAGTAGTAGTAGTAGTAGTATACTTAAAATAGAAGGAATAGATTATTTCATTCAATCTTGCTCATTTTGTTTTATCCCGATTAGAACATGGTCTATTTGATTATGTGGCTGTTGATAAAAGTTACATATTTTTCTTGTTTTGTGTAGCCTATTGGTTTAAATTGCTTTGTAAGTAACGGAACTGCATGTGTATTTGTGACTGGTGATCGACCAACTATATTGTTTAGCAGAGGAACCAAAATACAATATTCCAGTGTGAACATTACCGAGGTATACAATTGCTACATTTCCGTCATCTTTGTTACAAATATCAACGGTACCATTTTGTAATTATTCATAGGTACACTCTGTGTGTTCCTTTCATTCTCAAAATTTCCCTGATTGCTTGGCATTGAGTGACGAAGAGACTCTTACTATAGGCACTATTGATGAGATTCAAAGACTTCATATCAGGTTACATGGAGCTAGATGTTGTTGGTTATTGAAATATATTATTTCACATTTCCTCGTGAGCGTACACAATTAATTTGATTATTTCATTTTTTTTGCTCATTTAAGATTTTAATTTTTTTTAATGTTTACATACGTCAGAACAATTGAGTTGGGACAGCAACCGCGAAAAATAGCCCATCATGAGGTATAGTGGTGTCAGTTCATTAGTCTTTGGAAATTAGTTAATAAATTCATTTTAAGTTGTTGGAAGATGATTTTTTGCATAATACTTTACGAGTTTTTGTCCTTTTAACTTACTTCTACTCTCTTTATTTGTTTAGTATCATTCACACATTCTTAACTATTTCCAGCAAGCAAGGCTGTTTGGGCTGATTACAAGTGATAATTCTACGAACATCGTAGATGGTTATATTCGATTTCTCGACGATTCTACGTAAGTTATGCTAAATTTATTCAATTGCATCAAGGATTTCACTTCGTATAATTCCAGTGACTATTGACTGTAATTGGAAGAATGTATACATAGTCATTTCATAGTCTATCTATTTTTTGTTATTTTCTGTTGTAGATTCGATGAGATTTATCACATTCCCCTTGGACGTTGCGAAAAGGGTATGAGTATTGCTGTGGTTCCATTCAAAGGATTAGACTATAAACTATTTGTAGTGGGAACTGCCTTTGTGAAATCTGTAAGATAAATATATATTATAATGGCAAATGAATTTGCTAATATTGACACCAAACAGTTTGATATTCGATGTAACTTATGTTGCCTAATCAGCGTGATTAGCTCAAAGACGTTGCAATTAATTTAAAAAATCTCATTTGGCAAATATACTTCTTGATCAGCCTTACTAGTGGGTACATTTTGAGGGCATTAGTGTTTTGCTAAACTTTTTGTAGCATTAAAAATCGGTACATGAAAGTATGATTTTCCAAAATACTGAATAATCTGCATTAATCATTATATAATTTGGAGGGAAATAGAACATGTATGACATATAAATTTTAGTATCTATACTTTTCTCTTACATTCAATATTTTGTTGCATTTCTTTGTTCTTGTTGTCAGGATGAATTCGAGCCATTTTCTGGGCGGATAATTGCTTTTGGCATTGCGGTAAGTTATTTTAAATTTATAAAAAATACGTGCAATTTGTTTAAGTTAAAGCATTACTTGCTTGCTCAATTTTAATTCACATAGTAATTCTTTTTTTAATAAATTTATGATGTAATTTGATTTTAAGGAGGATGGTCCAGATCGTAAAATTACACATATTGCAGAAATAAGTACTGATGGTGCAGTGTACACATTACAACCATTCCAAGATGGATTTGTAGCTGGTATTAATCGTGCTGTCAAGTATTATGGCTTGAAAGAATCTGTAAGTTCCTCCTTCATAAATATAAATTTTTGTCTCCTTTCATCAATTATATTGTATTTTTTGTTTAAGACATTCATTGAAAATAATTTCGTATTTTTATGAACTCATCTGCTCTTTTAGGAGAGCGGTTCAGCAGAATTAACATTGCTTGGCGAAAATGAAGGCTTTGTGATTGCACTATACTTGCAAACTAAGTGAGTATCTTAGCACATGCACTATATCATTTAATTCATAATTTTACATATTTCAATAAGCTATGCTGTGCATTTTTTAACCTCATGAAAAAATAGAAGGCAATATATATTTTCCACTATGATTTAATCAAAGCTGATTTTTTTAATTTTAGGGATGATTTGATATTAGTAGGCGATCTAATGCGCTCCATTTCTGTACTCAAGTACCAGCAGGAAGAGGCCAAGGTCATTACATATGCATACAATGTATTTTTATGCTCTCTTTTAATCCTATTTGAATTGATACGTTTCATAGCTGGTCGAAGTTGGCATGGATTATTCAGGCAATTGGATGACAGCTGTAGAGGTACTGATATTTTATTATCATTTCCATAGTTAATGTTAGCAATACAACTAGCAATCCCCTGATTTTGTGTCTATACAGCATATAATTTTGTTTAAAGTAAATTGGAGTTACTATTAACTATAGAGGAACAAAATAGTTTTAGTTATGCATAAAAATAATTCTGCAGGAAACAGTTATATGAGTAGGCATCTTTTTTATACAATAATTCTACTTTGAAAAAGTGAAAATCGTCCAAGTATTAATGCGGATAGCGCTAAGAGTAAAAATATGAACGAATTTAGGTTTAAATCATTGATTTATTCTAACACGAAATGCATTTACAATAGTGTAGTTTTCCAGACATTTATGAAAAGTATTTTGCTCTGACCACAGGAAATTTCATCCTGAACTAGCTTTTATATTATTTGGTTCATTGTTATTTTAATTATTTGCTCTTTACGTATCTCTGCTTAAAAATCTGTTTTGATTTGCAGATATTAGATAATGGTTGCTTCTTAGGAGCTGAAAATAATTGCAATCTTTTTACTGCCAAAAGGGTAAGCTATATGAGTATCTTAAAACAAGCAAAATAAATTAAATATATGCATAATAAGGATATTCATTTTTCATCTGCATAGAACACTGAAGCAAGCACTGTGGAGGAAAAATTTCGCTTAGATGTTGTGGGAGAGTATCATCTTGGTGAATTTGTTAATGTATTTCGAGAAGGATCTCTCGTAATGCAGGTATAGCTAGTATATTTTATTTGTGGGACTTGCAAACACACAATGTTTTCAACCCGCATAAAGGATTCTGAAATATGATCGAAAAACTTATTTTTATTGCATTAGCCTGTGGATAGTGAGCATGTGCGCAAACAGTGTGGAATAGTTGGTAACATGCGATTGTATGGTGCGTTAAGTGGGGCAATAGGTTGTATCATACCTTTATCTAAACAGGTACTTTTCCATCATGCTAAATTGCACTTCATTCCTTTCCTCTTACTTTATTAAATAATGTATTTTTTTATTCATTGAATTATGGCAGCCTTTTCATTTTGTTCAGTGTTTCCATGCTATTTGTTTATTTTTTGTATTATTGTAATGGATCTTAAACCAGGCATATGATTATTTCATGCGACTTCAAAGGAATATGGTTAGAGCAATAGATAATATTGGAAATCTAAGTCATGGTGAATGGCGAGCTTTTTGGTAAGTTATCATTTTGCTTTTAAAAGTTTTGAGCATGCCAATTAGGATAAATCACAATTATGTGGTACATTTCTAATCGTTTCGAAATTTATTATAAAAAGGTATTTACTTATATATTTATTATTTATGCTTTTTGGATTTAATGATAGAGAAATATGTTGCATTATTTTTATGATTGATTTGGTATTTTTATTTTTACTTCTAATGGTAATAATTCCTGATTTTTTCATTTTGATACTTCTTGATTTTTGTCAGCAATCAGAGACAAATAGCAGATGCCCGTAACTTTGTAGATGGGGACGTCATTGAAACTTTTCCAGATTTGCCTCGGAAACAACAGGTTCATATGATTGAAATATCTCCTTATATAATATTTATATAACCTATTTTTTAATGGTCTATTTGAATTCACACTTGAATTGAATCAACTTGGCTATTGTTTATAAACCATTTTTATGCAGGAAAAAATACTTAAATATATACTGGATGAAATTGCTGGTGAAGCACTGCCTCTATTATCAGAAGCTTCCATTGATTCAATAACTAGAGATAGTTTACCTTGTATGACAAAAGACACTGCTATTGAAGATATTGAATTGCTTATTGAAGATATGATGCGTATGCATTGATTCTAGTTCGTAGAGTTATGAATGTAGATTGATATGAATAATAGTGTCTTTGCATTTACATCCGTCTCATATGTTTGATGGAAAATAACTTTTCATCAAATCTTGATATTGCCGATAGATAAATGTCATATTATTTGCAGCATTCTATTGCCCCCGAAAAACAGAAATGAACTCTTGGGACAGTGAAAAACCAGCCAGCGGTTTCGTAGCCAAATGCTCCTGTTTGATATTTCGGCTTCACGTTTCTTAATACCCCATTTTTAGGTGTACCATTATATAGATGTGGAAATTAACCTCATATCTCTTTTTTCGTTATTGCTTCTCCTTTCTCATACCATCTTGCAATACAAATATCGGAATACATAAAAGCACAAATACCGAAAATGACTATAGACTAGCAAAGCACATACTAAATCAATAACACAAATTCTATTAAAAATACTTTCTGAACCAACCAAACAGCATAATTAATGTGACAAAATGAATGCCAAATTCTATCAAAATACATGCTAAATCTATTGAATATATAGAATTTTTCAAAAAATTTTATATACTTGAATTGACATGAAATTTCTGTTGGTTCTTAGATTATGTACTTTTTTAGAAAACTCAATAAACTTAATATTTTGGTTGATTTTGAGAAATATATGAAATTAGTCTGCATAATCTATTGCTCTCATACAAATGAAGTATGAATCATGCCCAAATAATTGAGTGCTTAGATTGGCTAGCAATAGAATGCAAGACTGTAAATTAGAAAAAACTTTTTGCCTGCTTGTTGGGACTGCTGCATCCAATAAAGACTAGAATCGGTCAAATATGTTTATTTTAGATGTGGCGAGTCATCATGCAATTTCAACAATAGTTTATGGTGAGTCGTCATTGAGCTTGAACTATAAATTAGATTGATTTGAAGATTCACTTCTGATCATGCAAGTAGCCTTAGCAGTCTTGTAAATCAGTCGTATAAATCAGTCATATAAAAATACAATATATTATAGTTCCTGTCCTGCTCTGTCTTTGTCCAGTCTTTGTTTTGTCTCAACTACTATTAGATCTTGAAACCAAATCTGCTGAGTTATTTGCTAGAACTAACACTGCTCAGTTTCCTTAAATTGCAGTTGTGTGTCAATGCTAAGCTGCTAATACTCAATGATGAAATTTTCATGCTTTATTGGATACGTGTATGAGTTTGACTTGTTAAATAGTTCACAAAGGTACTAAAATGTGTATATAATGTACCTTATTTGCCAGTTACATAAAAGTAAGAAATTTAATGAGTAGATATTTCTAAATAACTTTATATGAATTCAATTCAAAAATGTCAAATACCACCATTACTCAAATAAAAAATTGACATCCTCATTTGCTGTATATTATTAAAACTCTCCAACATGTTTTCTCCTATTTGTCTGCAACTTTGAAATATATTATCATCTGCCAGCTATATCACCAAATACAATTTTGATATTATTGGTAACCAATGTTGTGCTGTAGTTATAATGAATGGAAAAAGTTACTTAGAATAAGAAGTTATTTAGAATAAATGAGGTGAAAAATTTATTGTTTGAACGTTCTGTGTTTACGCCATTTTTTTCAGTTCCCTCTAGTCTTTTTATTGGGCAGGTATTATAATATATATCTAGTTTGGCAGGTTTCTAACATAATATACACTCTAACACCCACTCTTCTTATGCTAATTGAGCCTGCATGATACCAAGGAGCTTGATCTATTCCTCTGTTGAGGTTTACACCTGATCTCAGGAGAACTATCAAATTTATGCTCTGTGAGAATTGGCGGATGTGTTTTGAAAGAACCTTAGTTAATTGGAAATTAGTAGGCATATACCATATTTGTATGAAATGCCATTGATACAATATCAACAAAATAATTTGCAATCATATCTTCTATCATAAATAGGATTTGCATTTAAATGGATAGCACTCAAGTTATCATTGAACATAATAATTGTTTTTACCATAGGGAATTTTGTACTTAAATTTGAGAACAAATCTTGGGCTTATCATGAACTAATGAAGTTATGCAAACTTAAGGTTATATTTTTCTATAGATTTTAATTTGACTAATGTTGAAAAATGAAATTAAGCATCAAATACAAGATACATTGCACTTGCAGTTTATATCATACTCTAAAAAATGGAAATATAGTCAATTAAAATAATTGGTTTTGGTAATATAAAACAAAAAATGACACAGAATACATGACATGTCGATAAAACAAAGAATTCTGTAGGGCTCAATGCCGATAAATATATTTTTGATTTGAAGAACACAATTATAATTCGAATGGAATCGTGATTTCTCGTGTAGTATATATGTCCTTCATTGTACTTCGATCAATATTTTAATGATTAACACTATACATCAACATCCTTGTATTGTGTTTCGTCATCAGAATTAACACTATAAGCTCCCAAACCTTCAAAATAACCGTTCGAATTTTTGAAGAAACTGCAACGAAAAAAATCCGTTACAAACAGCAAGTACAGAATTGTTTGCATAGGACATGGTAAAGATGAGTACATTATACCTTTATGATGTTTTTCTCATTATATGGGAATGACAGTCATTAAATGCACGAGGCTTTTTCAATTGCATAAAAGTCATATCGGATTCTTCCATTGGCAGATATGCATTGTTTCCAATACCGCTATGATTTCTCGTATTTATGCCTACGTCGTATAATGGCATCGAGCCAGTACTCATCTTGCCTACACTTCTTTGACATATCTAAATAGACAGATGCAATGCAATTTTCTGTTTTAAACTAATGAGTAATGCAACATACAGCTCGGAGTTTGGCATATCCGCATAAATATAGTAAATTTTCAAATGCCAAAGTTTACGAAGAGAAATTTATGCATGTGCCTCACATCGTTGAAGCAATAAATAATATTTTCTTTGCAGCATGTCCAGTTTCCAGTGCATAAGCAATTGTGATTCCGATTCAATTATTTTATCACTTACTTCGTTTTCGATAATGCCACTTATACAATGCTTCGTCGCTGCATCAAATAGTAACTATTTATAGTAAACAACATTATTTGCACAAGAACAATGTTAGCGATTACCTGAACTATGCATTGGAGGGGCATCATTGCTATTAATATCCTGACAAAACGTAACAGTTTGAGTGACATGAATAAAATTAAATCACAAAGAGTGTTATCTAGGTGAAAAATAAATGGCCACCTTATATATTGGTGTTTTTTTAAGTAGAGAAGTTGGCCAACCAGCAAGAGCACAAGCAGCTTCAAAAAACTACATAGCAGATATATTTAACTCTATACTGAATCAAATGATCTAACAGACGTCGTAACAACAATAGTTTAAAGGTCTCAGAAGACACTATGCATAGAATATATTGATTATGTTAAAATAGACAATATTATCAATAAATTAGGTGAAAGTATGGGTTATAAATAAGTTATTTGGCTTCAAGGATGAAATCACTATTTTAATATGATTTAAAAAAATGATGCACAGTTTAATGAGTACACATTATAAGAGATAAATCCTCAATTCAATACATTATTCATGTACCTCAGAAGAAGAATTATCATGCCGCTGAAAAGGCGCATGTGATTGTTCTGATGCATTCTGAACTTCATGCAATGTCTAACATCCAAACAAGAAACAAAGAAAAAATTATGAATCTCTCTTGACCAAGTTCCCTACAAAGATGAGGAAAATGTACACTACCTGCTTTGGTCGGTAAGTATGAAGATGTGCATCAGTAGGTTGCATTTGCATAGAAGTACTGAAAAGTAAAGGAAAAGCATGGATAGATAAATAAATTTTGCTCAATAGTAAACGAAGAAACTAATCCAACCTGATATTAGGTTTCGGTTCATTTTTGCGGATCTGGTGTTCAAAAACAGTTGCATTGACTGGTTGAGAGCAATGACGACCTGGTTCAGAATCAATAACACACTGCATTACTGAAGTTAAAAAAAATATCAAAATTCAAATACCCGCACAGATATTTATATAAATTACATATATTTATAGTAATAAACCTGAAAAGTCTATATTTCTATCGGGAGAACTGTACTTCTCTGTGCTTTTCTTGTACTTCTGCTAGTACAAAAAAATATGTGATGAAAGGAATACATGACGTTAACATGAAATTTGCATGAATCCTACATAAAAGAAAAAAATTGAATCATTATTAACATAATATTTATCCCAAACCTGCATACCGCATAAATCGTTGAGTGGTGTTGCAAGCAATCTCTCAGTCATCATGCCCACAGATTCCGACAGAGACTTACTATATTTTTTAAATAATTCAGTATATTAACATATTATATCAACTAAAAGTCAAAATACATAAATTGACACAATCATTATACCTAGTTTTAAAAGTATTCGTGGGAGAAAGTTTTTCGAAAATCTTCCTTGGTGTCCCTGACTTCCCATCACTACTGAAAAAATTAAGATGATCAAATAATGACAGACAATGGAAGTTTGAAATGCTTATTTGAATTGAGATCCACAGTATGCGGCTAAGAATGAAAGTAAATTTCATAAAAACTTAAGGTTATAAAAAATATTTACTGGAAATGCTCACATTGAGGACAATGCACCAGTTGCTGATGTTGAACTTTCACATTCAGCATCATATCCACCATTACTGCAGTAAATTTTATAATACATGTACAATGTTAGTGAAATTCAAATTTTACCAGCAAGCAATTACTCATCTCTTAGTGTGTAAAGGATGTTTCTAGGTATACTTTGTGACAAATTCAAATACAACAGAGAAACAGTTAATAATACCATTTGAACTTACCCTGGAATACTACTCCTGCTTAATTTCACTGAAGACTCATTCTCGGGTTGTCCCAGTTGACTCTATCAAAAAATTTTTATTATTACCCTCAAAAAATTAAAGAGTATCCAAATACAATTTTTCACCTGACCTGAAATTTGATGTTCTCGTTATTAGACAGTCTCTTGGTGGGAAATTTTCCATTAGCTGAAAATAAATGCGGAAATTACTAAAATAATTCAAAGATGGATTTTTATAAAAGTATAGAATTTAATTCGTGTATCTATTCTCTCGAAAACGGTCATTTCTGGCTACAGCCATATCAGTGTGTTAATGAATAATAAATGAAAAATAATACGTTACCAAGTGTAAATGGCATGCTAATTGGAACCAAAATATCAGTATCTGCTGGTCGATTTGTTGATGAATCATATTGCCTCTCTGGCATACTCAAAGGCAGCATGTCAAACAATGGTGGTCCAGGCGATATTTTTCTTTTTAAAATTGATGGGTACTTTAGGCGAGTAGGCTCAGGCAGAGGGAATCTGAAAAATTCACCTATGTAAGATGAATTAAAAGATGTTTATTTCTTATTGTTGTACTATGGTAATATGCCAATCGGAAAGTTATATTCCGTAAAAATAGCATCATAAGCCATTCAAAAATAGTATAAAAATTAGAAAATTTGCAAAAAGCCTTCCTACATTGGCAACATAGATAGGACAAGCGGGCACAAGTATATCGATGATAAAGACTAATATAGTATTATCATCCAGGATCCTTCCGCTCTCATGTAAAAAAGCACAAAAAAGTATACTCATCAAAACTATCTCATCTGCATGAACTGCATTGAAGAGGCACATAGGGAAATGCACATTTCTACATTTCGGACTATAGTAATCATTGATGCAAATTTACGTAAACTGTAATATAGCACGTTACCAGTTCAGCGCAGTTTAAAATGAAAGCTAGTGCCATCATGCCAGTTTTCACGTGAAAATTGCGATATCGTTGTGCTTACTAGAGGTATAATTTTGCTGACATGATGAATGTATGATTATATACATATGAGCGATTTCAATCGAGCGTGTTGCTAGCCTAGTAATTTTAGACTGACCTTTCAGAAAAGGATGCCAGCAAACCAAGTAAGCGTCAGCTACTCGCTAAGTTTTTTTTGGCATCAGTGATAAAATTTTTCTTTTCTTAAATTCAATTACATAATACGGTGGGATAATAAAAAAGATGCACACAATCTACGAATCGTTTAAATCATATATCTAGCAGCAAAGATAGCTTTTCCAGCCACCATAGTTTAATTAAATGTAACATATTAACGAAGTTCAATTGATGTGAAATTTGGCCAATCCATCCATGCAAATCTATGATATTGCTCGCACAGCCAGCTGGCTTGTTTGCTGTTTAAGAAATTTCCAAAAAATTTATTACCATACAGAACAAACGGCTCTTCCCATCCATAAACACTTTTATTTATCGTTCCAAGTGTGCGGTGCATCGCGCAAAAACGAACTTCGGCCTCATTCAATTTTCCATATTTAGCCACAGAAGCGCAGCTTTCATATTCACAGAGGCATTGAACACCCTGCTAACATACTCGTTAAAATTAGGCCTGCAATTATTTATCCCTTCATTTTTGTACTTGTGCATCACCTTCATTGGCAAGCCAGCTCGATTCAGTGCAAAGGTGCAAATGAATTACATAGGTCGGAATGATTGTACGATATATCTTTTTCAGCACTGTTCTATATAAAAATGAAAATTCAGTAAAAATATTCCACAGATTCCTGGCCATATGAGAAGGAGCTTCAAGGTTTAGAAATAAAGTATTATTTAGTACCGCATATTCTTGAGAGATAACATAGAGAGATAAATTTATCTTGGGAATGACGCAATACACTATCGTGATACAAGCCGAAGAGATTTCATTACGTCAGCTTCACTTTCCGAATTGAAAAAAATAGTTAATTGTCCACGTAGTAACTATTCGTTTTGAAAATTATCAATATGATTTTTTTTTAACGAATGAATATTTCACTGTGTTCTTATAATGACTGATGAGCTAGTGATGAGGTGCACTTCAATTCGTATTTACTTGGAATAATATCCCAGAGTACAAACATATTTTTATCTTTTTAAACTTGGAAATGCAGGAAATTTAAGTTTCCATTGCAGCGAAAACTAAACCCTTTCGTCCACATCAAGATATGTCAACAACTTCAGTGATCATATTTTCGCTTGTTTATGATGCGACTACACTCTACTTTGACGGATGTAGCTTAATGATCTTAGGAAAAGTAACACTATTTCAGGTTGAAGAATTTTAAATTGGTGCTCACAGTCGGCTCTTTTTATTCATTATATAAAATTGCACTCTGTAGCTTGAATTAAAAAAAAAAGATTTCGCGTATTAGCTATCGTACTGTTTTTCTGCATCTAAGATTTCACAAGGTCGCCATCTAAGAATCTGCCATATTGTGGTAGATGTCTCATACATCTTGAAAAAAAATTGAAGCCTAAAGCATAACAGATTTAGAAATGTCTAGCACTTCCAAAAAGGTACTATTTTTTCGGTTGATAGTTTTATAGATTTTCTTCCGAAAAGTTTTAAGGCTCTATTAGATTATATTTTGTGCCCAGTATTAGCGTATGACAAGAATTTTATGAAATTAAACTTCAAGTGTCTCCTTTTCAATAGCATTTTCTTATAAATTATTCCCACATGCATATATTTTAGTTTTTTATATTGTTCGCTTGCCGTCATGGAAATCTTACTATAACTAAAAAAATAGTTTCTAGGTTTACATGTGCACATTTTGGTGAATGTTCCATGTGCACTGGTCAATATTTTGTACTGTAAATATTTTAAAGCTCTTTCGAAATTATGGATAATTTTGTTAATAATTTCAATAAATTATCACACAAACTAATAGAGTCCTCATATCACCATTGCTTTTGTAGTGAAAGCCGTTGTGTTCTATCTTTCAAATGACAATTATAGGGCGAGTTTTCTTCTTATTTAAACTTGACAACTCCAGCTTTTTGTTCATTCCGTGAATACTCCGTGTAAACACACTGAATTAAAAGCCAGATATTGCAACAAAATATGGCTCATTTTTTTCGTGGATTTTCCAGTGTTTAGTTAAATTTCTGTTAAAATCGCATAATCTGTGAATGATGTGCCGTAATTTGATAACCATAAACTAAAAGATAACATTTTTCTCTATGGTATTACATTAAATATATGAATAAGTAAAAAATAATTCACAGAGACATCTTTGATAACTTATTGGAATTATTGAAAATATTTAAAAAAATGTTCCAGCAGCCTAGACTGTCAAACAGTTGCATTGATGAGGACTTCAAAATAGAGATTGACAAAGTCAAATCGACGAAAGAAAGTGCAGAGAAGTTACATAATAAAATTCATGAAAGTACAGGTTTCTATTTCCTATGGATTTTCAGCGATAGATTTGCAATTCCAGTAATGCTGTATGTCTTCATATATTTATATTTTTAAATTAAAAAAGATTTGAAATTACTTGAATGAAAGATAGCTTAGAACCATGAAGTGAACATTCAAAATATAAGTATATAATCTGTCATACCTTAAAACTATTATAACTCATTAGTTTAAGTGACATACAATAAAATTTGTAGTCCTCAATAATATTGCATTTAAAAACTCAAAACTTAATAAATATTTTTTTTTAATATTTTGAATAATTTTTTCCTGACGAGAGATTAATCAAAGCAAAAAAATAAAAAATATTTCTGCATCCACATGCTACTATTACTGTGTACAAAGTGAAGAGCAAACTATAGAGCAGATAAAGGAACAACACTATAAAAATCGAAATCGATTATCCACGACTCGATTCTATTGTGAGGGCAAAATCACAATCCAGATTAACGTTTAAAAATTATGTAAACACATCAATGTACTTTATACCCCATCCCCGTTATGCTGATGTTCATTTCAGCAAAGAGGTAAAAGACTATAGAACCACATTTTGAACATAATCCATAACAAACATATCCAAGACTAAGTTTAAGTAACATCGACCTATCCAAGATGCAGGTTAAGCACTGATGGAAAAATATAAAAGTAATTGGATGATTCATGATGACCAATTGAAATCAGCCAAGATATAAGTACTACGAAACTCAGAGGCAGTCAACGAAATTGAAATTTATAGCTCGGAAACCATTAATTCAGTGATCGCAAACTTAGCATTTAGCCATAGAGCAAGTTTTTATGAAACAAATGTGATTCAATTGCATTTCTGTCGAAAAAGAGGGTGGAACAATTAAAAAGACCAAAAAAGTTAGGTTAGATGGAACATACCACATACAAAGATGTGAAACTTGTCACATTTGTAGCACAAAATGATGAAACCAGTTTTCTCCTTACCTTTCAACTAATGAAATCAATTGAAGAAATTCAGCAAAATAAAAAAGCTTGGATGCTCCAGTGTTTCATGAACAGTTTCAATAGAAAAAAGAATTGAATCTCATTTACTTTTAACTGATAAAAATCGCAGAAATAAATGTAATTTAGAAAGTCAGGCCTAATTTCAAAATAAAAAATGTTTTTGGCACATCAGATATGCTGTTCAATTGCAATTAGCTGAAAGTGAAGCAACAAAGAAGTTTGATCCACAAATTGCACCACTTCAGTTTAATTTTATTGTTACTGACTTTAAATATAAATATGAAAAAATCATATAAAAATTACTGCTACTGAGATTTGTCCATTTATTTACAGACTTCTAACACTGACAATGTTTACAATACAATATAACCTGCATAGCTAGTTACTAAGCTGTAACCGAAAATATAAATCAGCCAAGGACAAAAGGTTACATGCAGTTGAAAAAATGTACAATTACTGTTTTAGGCATGATTTGCACTATGTATAGACCTATTTCTGCACTTCATGGTATAAGTGTAGCAATTTGTATCTCTATGCTAAAACATCAATTTCAATCATTCCGAATCTCTACACATCTTTACCTTTTTGACCAACCGCATATTGATCAATTTGTCTAGGTGTTAATATCAAAATGTCAGTTTGAATTTGACAAAAAGTTTGTAAAACATTTTATCAATTACAGCAAGTTCAAGGCGGTATTATAGCAAAAGCAATTCAAGAAAGATTGAGTCACATTGGAAGATGTTAAAATCAGCAATACGTTCAGATTTAATTTTAGAAATAGGACATGTAGCTGCAGTGCTTACACACTGGGTAAACTCTTGATCTGCAAACATCTTGTAAAAAACTGTGCAAAAATTTCAAAAAATCTAATTTTTTATGGTGGTTGGGAGGTCACAAATTCCCTTTTTCTAAAACATAAGACTCTTAATTTACTATTGGCTATTGACAAATTTGCTTCAACAAGTGAAAAATATTTTTCTGATATTTTCATTTATAGTTACTTTCACAAATGTAATAGTTACTGCTGTTCCATTTAGTTAGCAGTGATTGTGAAACTAACTTAGATAAAATTGACAAGTTTGCCCAATACAGGTCTGAGGAAGAATGTCAATTCAAACCGACTAGACATTTTACAGATATTCAAATGAATAATGAAAAACTGTTCAAGTTAAAAAAAATAAGTTGAAACAAATGACAAATTTGGTAATGGTGATCAATGGGTCAATGAAAAGAATCAAATCTAAATCTTTTCTAAGAAAATCTTTGGCATGATAAAAGATCAAGAAAGTAAAAATGCCAGCTACAAGCTTAAAAAATCTTTAAAAATGCTTTGCAAATGTTGAACTAATTTGGTTAATATTGAAAAATTACAGAACAAGAAGAAAATTCTTGTACATAGAAAGACACAGTTACACAATGTAAAATACTGAAATAAATGAAACGTTTTTTGAGTTGGACCCTGTAAAGTTTAAACTTTAAAAGAACTTTATTAAATTTTCAAAGCAAAACATTGATGCAGAATTGTAAAGTTGATAGGAGTGGTACATTGGTGATTGATTCTATTAATATAACTTCACTGTATGGTGGTCATGTATGAATTTCATTCTAGTAGAGTATTTAGCCAATACAGACTTTAAAAGATAATATGTGCATTTATGTACATATTCCTATTGAATACTATGGTGAAAAATTTTAATTACTTCAAAAAGAACATTTTTCAGGTAAATTAGCATAAAATATCAAATGAAAAAATATCAATTTGTTTTTGAAAAAATATGCATTTCTTGAATAGTGCCATGGGTAAAAAATCATTAGTATTTAAACATTTTTCAAGCTCAAGTAAATAAACAATTACCAGAAATCAATGTTCGAGCTATGAAAACATGCAACTTATACACAAACATATGTAAATTGAAAATGGACACATAATAAATATTTCTCAATCAACGAGTTTAAAGTAAAAGTGTTAGGATCTGATCTATTTTGCCATGATCTGTTATGGAACTGTGACTCTATGAACTTAATTCGTTTTACATGTGCATTCTTGTAAAGTATGTTCTCTTACAAAGTGTTCTAGTTAGTGTGTTCTTATAAGTATGTTCTCATAAGTGTGTTCTCATATACATGTGCTCTTAACTAGTATTGCATTAACAAGATTCATTCTTGGCAACACATGAATAGGGATTAATATATTATTGGCTGCGTGTATTTACTTTGGGTTTTTGGTTGCTTATTACTTGTTACATGCATAGTTTTTAATCTAGCGATTCCTAACAAAAAGTTTTAGTATTGCTCTAAAACGATCAGAGCTATAGGTACCCTTCAATGAAATATGAGGTATCCTTTGCAAGATAGAACATGTTAAACTCTTGAGTTCTATCTTAGCAATAAAACTAGTAGTGTACATATGTGTCAAGACTTTACAATGAATAACAAATTAGCATGTGACAGAATTGTAAGAACAAGGACAAGGAAAGAAAATATTTTTAAATTGTTGATTAAATTGAATGATTAGAACTGAAGAAGCTTAACGTGCATGATCAGAAGCAAGACTTTTAATCACTTGAAATTTAGCAAACATAGTTGATAATCAGCCATAAGGAATTCTGTACAAATTATCAAGTAAATACAACTTATCAACGACCATATTCAAGTAATAACGGAATTGTTTCTCAATGCCTGCAGCAATCTGAAATACATAAAGGTATATTGGAGCACCAAATCATTTTCCTTGCACAATGTACATTTTTTTGGTTAGATGTATTCTGAGGTAAAACTTTCTATTGCCAGGATAAAATGTAAGAATGTACAGCAATTTAGAACTTGAAAAGTAATAAGAATGCTTTTTGAAGAAAGAACTGATAAATTACAATTCATTTTGATCAAAATTGTAAGAAAAAATGTGTACACGCTCTTAACTATTTTTCCAATTTAATACGTACAAACTGTTAAAAATAATTAGGGATTTTGGTGCATCTTAGCCCTAGATTGATGGTCCAAATATCAAAACAAGTGGCCAACTAAAAGCCATTGCAAACTTTGTACCGTACTGACATTGTCAAAGTTTCAACAATATCAAGATTTACATTTAAAATCAATTGTACTTTGAAAGAGAAGACGGTTTTCAAGTTTTCCATGTAATATTCAAAATTAAAATGCTTGAAAAGTGCCACTTGCACTAGAGCTATTTGCATGTGATAGGATACCTGCACTTAAAGAAGATTAACATTGTTTACATTTGATTAAATTAACTAACTTGTGTTTAAATTAGCATTTGGACTGTATAATCAATTGTAGCCATGTTTGTTACGTTGTAAGCAATTTAAAGTTTCATTTTTGATCATGCAGGTTAAGCCTTGTAAGTTCTTGTGTCCCTGTGACTATTATGCGTGCAAAACATAGCTTCTGTCTCATTCTGCTTCTTACTGATATAGTATCATGTTATTCACTAGTTTGCACAATTCAAAAAGAGGTTCTGACAGTATGCATATACTTGAGTTTTGCAATCAGTGTTGATAGCAAATCTTTAGACTTACATGACAATTTGGGCAATTGGGGAAGGATTTTGCACAAAGTATTTCAAGTAGCCATCATTATGATTTATTCATGATGCACATTTATTTGGTTTTTTTGCAGAGAACCTGTCCAATAAAAAAATATTTGATAATGATTAAATGTTAACTTTTGACTAGAATATATCTAGCAGTAACGGAAAAATTTGTACATGAAAATTTGTTATACAATTTGAATAAAAACTAATTTACTAAAGATGAAATGACAATTAATACAAAGTAGATTATTGTTACTTATGACGACATATCACTGGCATTGAAAAACTTGTTTTAAAAAATCCAAACATAACTCACGCGCATAATATAAGAATTTAACACAGAATTGAAGCAATTTTTGAACTTGTTCTCCTAAAGTGTGTAAGAATTTTAAAAAACCATTGCATATTTATAATTTTTAAACTTTGAAATATCAAATCTAGGATATGGATAAAAAAAGGTTTGGATACTAAATATATTTGTTACCAGCTATATTGCAAATACTTGGAATTAAAAATAATTTTATATTTTGTCAGCTGTAAATGAGACTATGTCACCATTATTAATGCAGATAGAGCGCTTGAAGGGAGAAGTAAAGACATATAATATACGCTACCTCACAATGTTGCAGAAGCAGAGCTAGGGCAAAGAACAAGCAAGAGATTAATAATGTACATGAAGTATATCATCATTGAGAAGAATGAACAAAATAAGAGAGTAAATGTAATTTTAGCCCCTGCAGCTTATGCGGTAAGTACATTCTGGTGATGCCTTGAAATTGGTAAACTAGCTCCATGCTACAACTTGGCAAAATTCGCCAGCTATAACTATGTCCAGTAATTTCCTTTGATAAGCTAAAAATAATTCCAGAATAATTATTTCATATCTTGAAATAATTATTGAATGACTTGAGACAATTGTTGATAAAAGTTGAAATGGAGATATAGACTGAAGCCAAGATGGAGCGGAGAAATATGTACTATGATGATTCTTAAAGAGTTATATAGTATCTTAGAATAGTAAGTAAGTATCTTTGGCAGCATAATTAGTGAGTAAAATGCTAGGCTCAAAGTGGATATGTAGGTTGAAGTAATGTTGTGACGTAGTGCCTACGTCAGAGAAAATACGTGAAGAAACTTCCAATAAACCATAAGAAATATGACACGTGGTATTACATGAAAGTGTAGTACAGTGAAATCTGTTAAAGGATTTCAACAGGTGTGGACATAAAGGATTGGTATAAGGGCACAATAGGGGTAACGGGTGCAATATGGTAAAAAAGACAAAAAGCCGGAAAAGCGTAGGCAAAATCTAATAGAAACATAGGTAAAAGTAGGTAAACATATTTGAGCAGTTATGCTGAAATAATTTATAGAGGTAGCAGGACTGGCAAGTATCCCAATTTAGAGTAACAATCAGAAATGGTAGGAAAAAAAGAAACATCATTTACAGTAACAATTTTAGCAAGTTCACTGAAATAATGATAAGGACCTACATTTTTGAATTGTTACAATGATTATCACTTAAAAACTCTCAAATTCAATCCAAACACTATGTACCTCCTTTAATGACTGTAAATATTACTGAAAAATATTGTAATGGCCACTTTTAATCTGCATATATCTAGATTAGATTATTGGTCTACTTATGTTTCATTACAATTCTTTAAATCTTTAATTTTAGCATGCATGAAACTTCAAATGCTGTGCATTAAAATTTTATGGATGGTTTCATGAAATTGGATATGCTAGTATTTTTGTGCTGGAGTCTATTGACTATACTCTTTTGATTGATGACCATTTCACATGGGCATTGCTGCATCATGGATACAATCTCAGATCAGTGATTACTATACTCTGCACCTCTTCTCCAAATGTGTAAATGTGAATATGTGTTAGGAAAATAGAAACACAACAAATAACATAAAAATAGTATTTGATATTAACCTATATGTGTTGCTGAAAGTGAGATAACTTTTGCAACACATAATGTGGCAGTATGAAGAATAGGTTTCAGTTCATTGAAGTATCTTGAAACTGAAACTGAAATCAAACTAAAACTATGGACAAATTATACTGCAACTAAAGAATAGAATTAACTTCCTTAGGGGTTAACTCCTAGCAATATGCCAGAATCCTACTATGCTTAAACTGTGTAAAATGGCTTCCATAGAGCTTTTTTTGGCTGCAGTCATTTGACTTATTGAGTATCAGTGCTAGAAGCAAATACTGTTTTTGAAAGATCATTATCCATTTGCATATTTTGTATGCTTGAATACCATTCTTGAACTGATTATGTGAAGTAAAACTATATCTAGTAGGTCAAGAGTTCTAGATTATTTTGAATAATGTGTTGATTTTTGCCTTAAACTCTTTCATATATAAATTTCTATACTTTCATGTTTAGATGCATTTCTATGAGTATTGTTTGGTAATTTTATACGATAGGCAGGTTATGAGATTAAATGAACCCATCTGTTAGGAAAATACAAACACAACAAATAACATAAAAACAGAAATAGTATTTGATATTAACCTACATGTGTTGCT